>ML855945.1:5134-33115 GCA_009831015.1 Picea engelmannii | reverse complement strand
TGCTAGCGTTTACTTTTTAAAAATGGAGTTTTTAGAAGAGTTGTTCAGTAGTTTTTTGGCAAAGAAGGGATATGAGTTGGCCTGATGCTAGGTAAGCATGTGTGGTGCAATTTAGGGTTATAACAGTGAGGTAAACCATCAATCCAAACTCTACAAATTTTCTGAATTTATTGAGCCATATTCTACATTATTGCTTACCCGTGTTGATGAAAGCAGTAGGATATGGCACAAAATTTTTGGGCATTTAAATTTCAGATATATCCAACAACTTAGAAAGCAACGAATGGTTGATGGTCTACCTGACATTCACTTCTCCAAAGGAATTTGTGAGGGATGTGTTCTTGGAAAACACCCTCAAGAGAAATTCGACAAAGGAAAGACTCAAAAGGCTTTCTTTCCTTTAGATCTAATTCATAGTGACCTCATGGGACCTTTTATGCATCCATCAATCAGTAAAGCAAGGTACGTGCTCATTTGTTTTTATGATTTCTCACACTTCACATAGATTTTATTTCTTAGGAAAAAATCAGAGGTCTTTCAACACCTCAAAGATTTCAAATCCCTTGTTGAAACATAGTCAGGAAAGAAGATAAAATTATTGTGAACATATAACAAGGGGGAGTATGTCAACCATGAGATACAGAATCTATTTCATGAGGCTAAGATTCAGTTGCAGCACACGGTTCCCTATACTCTGCAGCAAAATGGAGTTGTTGAGCGGAAAAATAGATCTCTAACAGATATGGCATCTTGCATGCTACATGCAAAGTCACTTCCATAGAGATTATGGGTTGAAGAACTTAATTGTGCAACCTACATCCAAAACAGATCTTCCCGTATATTTTTCAAGGATAAGACCCCCTGCAAGGCTTGGAGTGGCCTCAAATCGGAAGTGACCCACTTTCGTATATTTAGTTCTTGTGCATGGGCCAAGATTCCCTCTGAGAAGAGGAAGGCACTTGATCCACAGAGCACAAACTGTATCTTTGTTAGATACCCTGACGGTGTGAAGGGATACAGACTCATTGATCTTTCCTCGGATCGAATCATCATTGAGCGGAGTGTCCAATTTGAGGAAAGTGTCTCTCATGTACCTCAGCAGCCACATGCAAACACTTTTGTTCTTCCACCTGTCAGATATGATGAGCCTGCACATGCCGACTCTTCTTCAGATGAGATTTCTAATTTAGAGGATTCAAATGATTCAGATATCGAGTCATTATAGTCAGTGCATGCAGATGCAGTTGCAGAACTAGAGCTGAGGCCCAAGTGGGCCAAGACTACTATTCAGGATGCAGGATATCTTGTTGGGGATCCAGTTGATACTAGGAGGACTTGATCTGATTTCAGGGAGCCTTCTCCTTCACTCACTGCCACTAAACCAATGCCACCCAGACATCTTTTCTTGGTTCAGTCTTCAGATCCATAGTCCTATGGCGAGGCTACTAGAAATCCCTTTTGGGAATCCGCCATGCAGGAGGAGTAAAACTCCCTCCTCGAGAACCAGACTTGGGATCCGATTCCCCTTCCTTCAGGAAGGAAACTTATCAGGTGTAGATGGGACTACCAGACCAAGAGCACAACAGATGAACAGGTTAGCAGATACAAATCCAAGCTAGTTTTCAAAGGCTTTCAGTAGGTGCAGGGTATTGAGTATGATGATACCTTCGCTCTAGTAGTGAAGATGGATTCCATACATTTGGCACTTTCCATTGCGGTAGCCAAGGGATGGGAATCCCATCAGATGGATGTGAAGAATTCATTTCTTTATGGAGGTCTCTCTGAAGAGATCTATATGGATCAGCCCCATCGATTTATGCAGGATTCATCTTTGTTCTGTCGACTAAAGAAGTCTCTTTATGGCCTCAATCAAGCCTTGAGGGAATGGTATGCCAAGATGGACTCCTACCTGTTGTCACAGAAATTTGTACATTGTAAGTCATACCCGAATGTTTACATGCTCAGGATGGTTGATTCACTTCTACTCCTAGTTTTGTATGTTGATGATTTGTTGATCACTGGTTGCTTGACTTCATCGATTGTTGCAATCAAGAGGATTTTGCATGACAGGTTCTTAATGATGGGCATGGG
Organism: Picea engelmannii; assembly: GCA_009831015.1. Classification (NCBI taxonomy): domain Eukaryota; kingdom Viridiplantae; phylum Streptophyta; class Pinopsida; order Pinales; family Pinaceae; genus Picea; species Picea engelmannii. Next base: position 31,024 of record ML855945.1, on the reverse strand, counting down.
TCCACCACATTTTTTCCTTGGACTCAATATCAGTCAGGATGCATCGGGCATCAAATTGTCTCAAGCCAAGTATGCACGAGATCTCCTTGAGATATTTCACATGACAGACTACAATTCTACCCCAACTCCTTTCCTATCAGGAGTTAGACTTGAGGATGGTGGGGACACTCCACTGATGGACAACAAACTGTACAGATAGTTAGTGGGGAGCTTGTTGTATCTCACACACTCTAGACCAGACCTCTCATATGCAATTGGAGCAGTCTCCAAGTTCATGCAGGAGCAGCATGAGCTACATTGGAAGGCTGCAAAGTGTATCCTTTGATACATATAGGGCACTATCACCTTTGGGATTTACTATGCAAAATATTCTACATTTTACCTCATCGGGTTCATTGATTCTAACTGGGTTGGTGATAGCATTAATCGCAAGTCCACATTTGGTTACTCAATCAGTCTTGGCTCTGGGCCTATCTGTTGGTTGAGAAAGAAGCAGGATGTTATTTCTATATCTTTATCTGAGGTAGAGTATAGAGGAGTAGTTAACATGACCATTAAGGCTATGTGGCTACAGAATTTTCTCACTGCATTGGGCATTCAATTTCATCGGTCGATCGTCATTTTGTGTGACAACCAGAGCACTCTAAAGTTCTCTAGAGATCCAGTTTAGAGGCAACGGATGAAGCACATTGAGATCCACAAGCACTACATCTGGGACTTAGTACACAAGGGGATCATCAACCTGAAGTTTTGTCCTTTAGCAGAACAAACAGTAGACATCTTCACCAAGACCTTCAATGAGTAGAATTTCCATTATATATGTTGTCCCCTTGGAGTGAAGGACATAGTTGCCTAGAAATTGTCAGTTCTTTGTTTTACATACATTGTACTTTGAGGGGGGGGTTCCTATGAGGTTTTTCCTCTTTCCTCGTTTATTTCAGTGTATATTTTGTATTTGGGTACCTAACATGGCCTCATTGTCGGGACCCATTCTTTATTTTTACCATAGTGATGTTCAGGGGGGGTGTTGGAGATACTTCACACACACCTAGGAATTATTTTTCCTAAGGTTTTCCCTATGTTTACTAGTCATTATTCAGTCTCGTATAGTCTAGGGAGAATATTATCTTTAGTTCACACTTCAGTTTGACCATTTGAGTGGAGTCTAGATGCCACATTGGGATCATTACCATGCAACATTGGGATCGTCACCATATAATGTTCATTGTCCTTGGGATTATCACTAGACTAGTGCATTACTCATGATTCATTGATCTCCTCCTCACTTCACTATGTTTTAGTCAGATAATTGAAGACTGGGAGACTAGTTAACTCAAACTAGGTGGAAGATAACTCTTGTAACTTCCTGAGAGACTAGACTAGGTGGAAGCTTACTCCCGTAACTACTAGTGTGTGTCCAGATCACTCTATACCACCACTATGGAACATTGGATTCTTCTTCAGTGTGCATAGTTGAGTTATACAGAGTATATCATGTGTAAATTATCATTCATTCATTTGGTTAATGAGAATTCTTCCATTCTTTCTCTCTTGTTTCTCTTTTCTCATATTTTCTCTGCAAATTGTGTATGTCATTTCCTAGCTAGATCTATTATGTGTAGGTTCAACACATTTACAGTGTAACTGATTTGATGCTCAACTAATGAGATTGGTGTCTACACAATATCTTGTTGAGTTGGTGCTCAACTGAAGAGATTGGTGTCTCTAGTAGGTTGATGCCTACAAGCTTTGTAGCAGTTGGTTGGTGCATGCAGACATTTATAAAGATAAGTTTTTTGTGATTTTCTCCCACAAGGGTTTCCAAGTTAAACTCTATATACATTAATTTGAGTTTACATGCATTTACTATTTTAAAGTTAATGAATGATTGATGAATGATCATTTAACGTAAAAAATATTTTATATTGATTCATGCCCCCCCCTCTTAGTAGAAGTATAAGTTCAATAGGGTGTTGTCTCTCTTCTAGACGCAGGCTGAGAAACATTCATGTGTTTTATTCATTGACCCCTTGTGCTCAGAGATGTAGACCCCCAGCCCTCAGGCCGAGATCCGCTCAACAGATCGTTCAAAAACCTTCCCAAACCGAAGCGGCTCTTTTGGATTCCAATAGGGATCCAAACATTCGATCCACAGGTCCTCCTTTCCACGGTCTCTGTACACGACCGTTCCCCTTTTCATGACAGGAATTATATTTTTCAGGTTTCGGGACTTCCCATGTCCTATTGTTGAGAGTCCTTGACCCTTCGACCTCCCGATCTCTGAAATGTCAATTTGTCAAAATGGCTTTAACAGTAATTAGACCCCCCCCCAAGGCTATAGCCCTGGTCCATGTGATCGCTCCTTATATGACCGTGGTCATATTTCAGGGTTTAGAGATACAAGAGTCCGACCTCCCATCCTCTGGACTCCCGAAAACCTGACTTCTGAAAAACCAAATTTAACTCTGTCCCGGCTTTCGGTTCTCCCTTCGCGATTTCGGTCTTTCCGTCACCGAAAGACTTGGTCCTCTACTCCATAGGATCCCCAAAATATTGAAACCTGGTATTCTGAAATGTTGCTTCCTGGCTCTTTTCCTTTCGTGCTTTCGGAGTTCAATCCCCGAAGTGCTCTGAACCTCTTGTCTTTGAAACTCCTGAAGTTCTGAACTCCGATACACCGAAATGATGCCTCCTGCAAATCCTTCCGAACTTTCGCATTTTGGTTCTCTTGTAGCAAGGTTCTCCTCTACCCATGTTCTTTCCCGAACTTGGAAGAATTCTCCAAGTGTCCAAAGGCCTTGACCATTGCTCTTTCCCTCTACTAACTCTACAACTTTGAGTCTCGCCCGCGTTCTTAATGACGATGTTCCTCCTGAGCTCTTGGGATTATAAACTCTCCCCTGCCTCTGCGATCTTTGCAGCTATGACCTGTGCACAAAGACACTTTTCCTCGTGATCTTCTCCCTTCGAATCCTCAAGGGATCCTTTGACTTCTACACTCCTTGCAGAGTCTTTGCACTCACAAATGTGTTATCTCTTCTGAGCTTTCCTGTAGCTTCCATCTCTAAGGAATTAACCCTTTTTTTCTTCTCCTTCAGATGGAGAATCTGATGTCCTCCTGGCACTTCTTTTCTCAAGCAAATTCTTGCTGACTCTGCAGGGTGTTTAGCAACACTATGAAGATCCTTCTTTGGACTCTTCTTTGTCTCTGAACTCAAAGATTTCTTTCCTGTGCTCTCTGTCTGCACACTAACTCAATGCCCTCCTGGCAGAGTGTCCAGAATCTTCAATGATTTTGTTTCTCTATGAACTCTCAGCAGAGTTCCTCCTCAGCACCCTATGCCTATACTCAATGCCCTCCTAGCAGAGCTTTATAGAATCCTTAGTGATTCTATCTTCCTCCTAAACTCAACAAAGTTCCTCTGTGCACTCTATGCACCTGCTCAATGCCCTCTTGGCAGAGCTCTATAGAACTCCTCAGAGATTTTGTCTTCTACTGTGTCCTCCTCTACATAGCCTCACCTTCAAGGTATTCAACAACCTTATGAAGATCCTCCTCTAAGTCAATGATTTCAGTGGGTATGCCCTTTTAGCATGTAATTTTCCAAACTCCGCAGAATTGGAAGTGCACTCTATGCATTGGCCATCAGAAACCACAGTGTTATGTCACACCCTCTTGACATGAAGCCTTAAAGAACTCCAAACCTGAAATCAAAGAACCCAACAGATAGCAAAACCTATCTATCCCTGCAAATGCATACCTAACATACATCTACAACATATCCTCAATACACACATGAAGACATTCATCATACACAAATAACATGCAGAAAAAACTGCTCTGATTGTATTAATCTGAAAATGCCTCTTACAATATGTTTGAGCTCGGACTACAATAGAGTCTCTCTCTCCTTCCTTCTATGCTCTCTAATTCTATGCACACTCATGCACTCACCAAAACAAAATCTACCTTCTAAACAGATACAAAGATCTCTTTACATGAGGGGGCTCTTCGAGCTCTTCCCTCCAAAGCTACCTACCCTATTCAATTTACATCAAACTTACATTGAATCCAGATCAAATCTAGATCTCAGCGTTACAACCATTAAGTCTATTTACATCTATGTCTGCGCAAAGGCATGGCTTTTTTGGCTCTAATAGCCTTACAAACATTAAATGTGCTTGATTTAAATTCAAAATTTGAATATGAGATGGTTGCGCCTCTCTTCCTCATCGAATGCGTGCGTTGAGTGGGTTGGTCGGTTGGCACATGGCTGGCATGGAGAGATGCTCCTACATCATACTCCTCAGCTATAAAATTCATGAGCTCCTGCTCATGAGATTCCCATCTCAGCTGTTGAAATCCTCCTGGATCCCAAACAATTCTTGGGAGTTGTTCATCTGCTTCACTTCCCTGTTGTTCCTGCTACTTCCTTGTTGTTGTTGCTTCTGCTTTTCTTCTGCTCAGCCTTTCCTTGCTGGCAATCTCTGCTGATCTCAACATCAGCCTCCCAATGTCTTTTATCATTTCGTCTAGCTGCTACAGTGGTTGGTTTTGTCCATGCAGTCTCCTCAGCTGCATTTTCCCTTCATCTGCTTCCAACTTGATCTGTTGGATGTGCAAGCCCTGCAATATCACCCTTCTCTCCAGGGCTTCAATCTGTTCACACAGATTAGCAAAGCTCATATTTTCTGCCTCTTCTTCTTCTGCTTCTGTAAGCTTCAATGCTGCAGTATTTTCAGCTTCCTAGCTGAAAATATTGAGCCACTCCTCGGAATGATCATCCTCCTCTTCTGCTTGGAGAGATTCTAACATCTACTCCAACTCTTCTTTCACAGTCATATCTAGATGTCCTTCTCTTGTTGTTGTTGCTTCACTGTCACCACAAAAATTTGCCTCCCTTGGGTGATGTGGCAGGAATATTCGAATTCCTCCAATTATTAGAAGATTCCTCCGATCCTCCTCTTGGATGGTGCAAGTTTTTAAATTGTCATCATCTTCATTCACATGATCTACAAAACCACATGAATCTCTACTTACCAGCATCCATTTCTGATATGAACTCACCTCCGGGTTCATGAGACTTTCACATAGCCTCATTTCAGTTCCAATGCCCACCTGGCAAATTGGGATTTTCCTGCTACCCTCCTAGCAGTCTTTGAAATCTTCAACTGATCTCAGTTCATCCTCATTAATGAGATTTCTCCCAGTCTCTGGTTCACATACCTGAACCATTTCTTCTTCTGGGTTGTTGAGGTTTTCAGCATGCCTTAACCATCCCTTTAACAACCTCTATTGTCTTTTGGCCTTCAACTCCTTGACTGGCCATTTTATCTTTGATTTATTCATGGGCCATTCATATACCCAATGTGACTTTGCTTCCTGTTGCACTTGCAATTCAAACTCATCCATCCTTGCCCTGATCTTGTCAAGCTTCTTATCCCATGCAGCATTCTCCAGCTGCTGATGGATATTTTTCCCATCATGTGCATGTCCTTCAATAGTCATTCTACCCGCTGTCTATCTGTCCTTCTGACAGATCTGCTACTATCACTCTGCAACCCTAAATGCTTCCAGTGTCCCCTACACAGTCAACCAGACTGTATTCCTAACTGCTGCGTTCCTGTGAACAATCATCACAGAGTTCCAACACTCTGTCTTCCCCTGTTTGTCTCTGCAAGCTGCCTCTGATACCAAAATTGTGTATATCAGAGTGTTTTCCTTCCTTATCTCTCTGCCTGAAATATACAAATAGAGTAAAGCTTTGATACCACTTTGACGTAGACCCCCAGCCCTCAGGCTGAGATTCGCTCAACGGATCGTTCAAAAACCTTTCCGAACTGAAGCGGCTCTTTTGGATTCCAATCGGGATCCAAACATTCGATCCACAAGTCCTCCTTTCCACAACCTTTGTACATGATTGTTCCCCTTTTCATGACAAGAATTATTTTTTTTGGGTTTCGGGACTTCCCATGTCCTGTTGTCAAGAGTCCTTGACCCTTCGACCTCCCGATCTCCAAAATGTCGATTTGTCGAAATGGCTTTAACAAAAATTAGACCCCCCAGGGCTATAGCCCTGGTCCGTGTGACCGCTCCTTATATGACCGCAGTCATATTTCAGGGTTTATAGATACAAGAGTCCGACCTCTTGTCCTCAGGACTCCCGAAAAACCAACTTCCGAAAAACCAAATTTAACTCTATCCCAACTTCTGGTTCTCCCATCATGATTTCAGTCTTTCCATCGCCAAAAGACTCGGTCCTCTACTCCACAGGATCCCCGAAATACCGAAACCCGGTATTCTGAAATGTTGCTCCCCGAATCTTCTCCTTTCGTGCTTTCAAAGTTCAATCCCCGAAGTGCTCTGAACCTCTTGTCTTCAGATATCCCGAAGTTCCAAACTCTGATACGCCGAAATGATGCCTCCCACAAATCCTCCCAAACTTTCGCATTTTGGTTCTCTTGTAGCAAGGTTCTCCTCTACCCCTGTTCTTTCCCAAACTTGGAAGAATTCTCCAAGTGTCCAAAGGCCTCAACCTTTGCTCTTTCCCTCTGCGAACTCTACAACTTTGAGTCTCGCCCGCGTTCTTAACGACGTTGTTCCTCTTGAGCTCTTGGGATTCTAAACTCTCCCCTGCCTCTGCGATCTTTGTAGCTATGACCTGTGCACAAAGGCACTTTTCCTCCTGAGCTTCTCCCTTCGAATCCTCAAGGGATTCTTTGACTTCTACACTCCTTTCATATTCTTTGCACTCACAAAGGTGCTATCTCTTCTGAGCTTTCCTGTAGCTTCAACCTCTAAGGAATTAACCCTTTTTTTCTTCTCCTTCAGATGGAGAATCTGATGTCCTCCTGGCACTTCTTTGCTCAAGCAACTTCTTGTTGAGTCTGCAGGGTGTTCAGCAACCCTGTGAAGATCCTTCTTTGGACTCTTCTTTGTCTCTGAACTCAAAGAGTTCTTTCCTGTGCTCTCTGTCTACACACTAACTCAATGCCCTCCTGGCAAAGTGTCCAGAATCTTCAGTGATTCTGTTTCTGAATGAACTCTCAGCAGAGTTCCTCCTCAGCACCCTATGCCTGTACTCAATGCCCTCCTGGCATAGCTCTATAGAATCCTTAGTGATTCTATTTTCCTCTTGAACTCAACAGAGTTCCTCTGTGCACTCTATGCACCTGCTCGATGCCCTCTTGGCAAAGCTCTACAGAACTCCTCAAAGATTATGTCTTCTACTGTGTCCTCCTCTACACAGCCTCACCTCCAAGGTATTCAACAACCTTGTGAAGATCCTCCTCTAAGTCAATGATTTCAGTGGGTATGCCCTTTTAGCATGTCTTTGTCCAAATTACACAGAATTGGAAGTGCACTCTATGCACTGGCCATCAGAACCCACAGTTTTATGCCACGCCCTCTTGACATGAAGCCTCAAAGAACTCCAAACCTGAAATCAAAGAACCCAACAGATAGCAGAACCTATCTGTCCCTGCAAATGCATACCTAACATACATCTACAACATATCCTCAATACAAACATGAAGACATTCATCATACACAAATAACATGAAGGAAAAACTGCTCTGATTGTATTAATCTAAAAATGCCTCTTTACAATATGTTTGAGCTCGGACTGCAACAGAGTCTCACTCTCCTTCCTTCTCTGCTCTCTACTTCTATGCACACTCATGCACTCACCAAAAAAAAAACTCCCTTCTAAACAGATACAAATATCTTTTTACATGAGGGGGCTCTTTGAGCTTTTCCCTCCAAAGCTACCTACCCTATTCAATTTACATCAAACTTACATTGAATGGGTTGTCTAGTCTAGATCGAATCTAGATCTTAGCCTTACAACCATTAAGGCTATTTACATCTATGTATGCGCAAAGGTGTGGCTTTTTTGGCTCTAACAGCCTTACAAACATTAAATGTTCTTGATTCAAATTCAAAATTTGAATATGAGATGGTTGCGCCTCTCTTCCTCATTGAATGCATGCATTGAGTGGGCTGCCCATCTGGCACATGGTTGGCGTGGAGAGATGCTCCTGCATCACTCAATTATGGGGCTTCCATATCAAAAAATTCCTCCATATCCCTCGATCAGTAAGGCTAGGGAAGTGAGTTTCCAATACTCCATGCACATGGACCTAGAGTATCCAGCACCTTAGAGTTATTTCATTGGGACCAAAAGATTGCTAACATTGATGTTCACAGCCATCCACCATTCCAACGAGCCAACAATGTTGCTCTAGAATTCTAGAATTATTCTCCTCACTTGGTTGAAAAGCCCCCAAAAGAAAGAGATTCTTGACCCATCACACCAACTCCATGACAAAAACCAGACCCTTTTCAAACTACATCCCCAACCAAGCCACACATGAATTCCCAGACATTTTCACCTAAATTATTCCATGTGGAATGGAGAGCCCAACCCCAAGGCATGTCTAAGACAACAAAATTCATATGGTCCCCATATACCAGCGAGATGGATCCTTCGACACTGATAAGACCATCGCAACCAGTTATTAGCATGATGTCTTTTGTTCCCATCGTTCCTAATTCATAATTTTCATCTCTTTGCTTTGTGTTAGGATATTTAGACACTTAGGAGTTAGTTAAGATCAACCTGGTATAAATGTGTTGTTAGATTAAAATGTGTTTCTTAGTGTGTTTCTTTAGTATGCATTTGTAATCTGACAATCACAATATGTTCTATACATAGAGTGATTCGAAGGTTCAGATTTTCCTCGATCTTAATGGCTACATTAATATGTGGCTTAACACTCGATTGATCCATGATATCTATTTAAAGAGCATGGAGAGTCATTTGTTGATGATCAATTGTGAGAAAATCTCTTGTAAAATATTTTTCTTTTGCATTAAGAAATTTCCTCAAATGGCCACATTGGCTGGGGCCATGGATGTTTCCCCACATTGGGGTTTTACCATGTAAAAAAATCAGTATGTTGGTCTTATTTCCCGATATATGAAAACACCCCATAAATCCATTAGAAAGCAGCTAAAATGACACTTCGATATGTCAGGGGTACATTTCAGTTTGGGATACATTATATTTCAGGGGGGACTCCTTTGTTGGTTGGTTTCACTTATTTGGATTGGGATGGAGACCCTGATGATCAAAATTCTACTACAGGTTATGTTTTCATCCTTGGTTCTAGACTTGTCATTTGGGCTTTTAAGAAACAACAAGTTATTTCTCTTTCTTCGGAAAAAACAAATTACTATGCAAATATTAATGCAAGTCAAGAATCCTTGTAACTTCGGCAAATCCTTTCATAATTTGGATTCCTACAACAACATTTGACCACTCTCCAGTGTGACAATTAGAGTGTCATCAACCTCACCAAATATCTAGCTCAATATCAGCGTAGCAAACACATCGAGCTACACATGCACTTCATCAGAAAGCTCATTCATGATCAAGTTATTGAAGTGCTCTTTTACCCTACAGAAGATCAAGTATAAACGAATGAAAATATTTTGGTTTCTTTGAATATTTCTGAAAATAAGTCTACCTCTTTGCACCGGGGGCTATAATGATCGTCTTCCCTCTATACTATACCTAAAACCTCATTCACTCACATGGAGAACTACTTGGGCCTCATATATCACCCCATCTGGGTGGATTTTTATTTTTTATTTTTATTTAAAAAGAAAATTATGTTTGATTTTTTTTGTTTGGGGTTTTTCCCCTTTTTATCTTTATATATATATATATATATATATATATATATGATTTTGTCTGCAACAGTGTCAATATTTTGTGCCATGGTTTCCAAAATGTTACAATTTTAAGCATGCCCCCCGCCCCCCAAATAAAGGTGGGGTGGGGAGGGGGAGTTGGTGGCACCACTAATAGCACCACTTTTTAATTCAAATGTTGATCTTAATATTTTAGTTCCAAGAGTACCCGTTGTCAAGGCCATAATTTCAAAACTCTTTCAATTCTATCCCTATAAAAAAAGGGAGTACTGGGAGCACCACTTTTCAATTCGAGAGACAACTTTAAAGTTTTGGTTGCAATAGTATCGATTGTCAAGTCTTGAGGTTTCAAATAACTTGTAGTTTTAACCTTGAAAATAAGAATTAGTGCTATCGTTAGCACCACTTTTCGATTATGAGATTGAGTTTAAGGTTTTTTTCAACAATATTAAGACATTGTTAATGCCATGGTTGCAGAAAGTGGTAATTTTAAACCCCCCCCCCCAACTAAAAAAAAGGGGGGGGTACTACCGGTAACACCAATTTTCAAAACGAGGGTAAAGATAGCCACTAAATGTGACTTCTAAAAAAACTAGAACTCTGGATGGTTCTTGTCAAATTGGTAACTATGTTAACAATAATGATCTAGGACAAATCACTAGGATTTGACAGGTTTTCGTGTGAAATGTACAAAGCTACATAAGACTTTGTTGTCCCTAACCTACTACAATTTTACAAGGTAGTGGTCCAAAATTAAACATTAGGGGCTAACATTTACTAAGGTCTCATCATAATCATCTTGAACCTTGACCTAGAACTTATACCAAACTAGAGGGAAAGATCTTGTCTTAGGCGTTCTCTCTCTATGTTAGACACATCATGTCAAAGATCCTTAGTCTTGAATACATTGAGTTCATAAAATGTTGTTTTATCATAGATAATGTCATAGTAGTGTGGAAATGAATGAACTGAAGTGACCCATAAACTTGCACCAAAATCACTTTTCATTAAGATGAAAATTGAGAAATCAAATCATTGTGGAATGGCCCTTTATTTTGGCAATGCTCAAGGCACTAGGCTTTGGGTGCTTCTTTCTCAACGTTGTTGAGACCCTTTTTGTCAAAGCATTGGTTTATCTTTTCATTCACTATTGTAAAAAAAAATGAGGTGGACTAGTTTAGATCCATTAGACGAGGTTTCCCTATGGTTAAACTATATGTGCCTCATTTGTAACAAGGTGGGCTAGGGAATGATCAGAGGTATCCCACTCCCTAAAAATGATTATGAAAATCCTTTAAATGGGATTTTTGTTGATGATTATTCATTACATATTATCCTTGAAGATCAATGCTCATAAGAAAAAAACTATGGCATGCCTTCAATTTTTTGGTGAGGCCTTTGGGTCTAAAATTTCATGGACCAAAACCCTATGCTACAACAAAGTCAAAAATAATTGTCAATCTAGTTGAAGGGATTTTCAAATTTTTAGTCTTTTATTTCTATTTCCAAGCATCCCTTAAGGAACTTCAAGATGCAATCACCAAGAAAATTGAAAATAAGATCAAGAAGTGACTTACTAAGTTTATGGATTTCACAACCAAGTTTCAAACTTTCAATAAGGTGATGGAAGTTGCACATGTATTATTCATCTCATTGGGTGCCCTCCTTGGGTTCTTACCAATGAGTGGAGAAATCATTGAGAAGCTTATTGTGGGATACTAATTCCAAAGGCAAACACTTCCATATAGTTCACTAGGAGTTGTGATGAACCCCCAAAAACAATAGGAGGATAGGAACCATAAAACTTTTGAATTCAATCCCAAATCCTCTATGCTAAGTGAGTGATTCATGCTTTGGAAGGTGGATAATCTTGGAGGGATTGTACATTCTAGGGGGAACCCCCTAGAAATAGATCCTTGTAAGTCATTTATCTCCAAACTCTAGTGGTAACTCCATCCTTGGGTAAGATCAAAGGTACATTTGTGACTCACTACATGGAAGGCTTGCAAAGCAATTAATCCCTTCCATTGCAACAAGGGTCAAGGCCTTAGGTACGACCTCTCATTTAATGGTCATTCTTTGTAGTGGACCCCTATTTTGTTTCAAGAAGGTAAGACCTTCAAGAAAACACTTGGTTCTCAAACCTTAAATTCTTTGAAAAAGGCATCAACTCTATCAAACATATCTTTTACACCCAAGTCAAAGATTGGGTGCCATGCCCTGAGCTTAAAGAAAGATTTCAACTTGCCACTCATGACAAATTCACTCTGAAAAGTGTTGAGGATGGGATCCTTGATTCTCTTTTCACCAACCTCAGACTACTATGCCCCCAAGCCTAATGGAAATAATAAAAGTGGAATAGGACAAAGGCCTTTGTTAAATAACCCTATGGATGGTTATAAGTGGATCTGTGAAAAAAGTTGTTGAACTAAAAGATTGTCTTATGGTATTTAAGATAACATCACAAGGATAAATCCCCCTTTGTTTTTAAAGAGACGGTTCTCATATATATTTAAATAATATAGAAGAAAATAAAATATGTTTGAGATGGGACCAGATTTAATACAAGATTACAAACCAAGAGAGTAAATAACCATATAGGATGGCATTTCCATCATAGTATTCAGCAAAGTAAGACACATTATTCAACACAAAGAAAGAATATAAGTACCGCATATGGGAGAGATTTAAATGATCATTCCATTTAGATCCAAAAAATATTTTGATAGACACACATTTGAAATCTCATGCTTAAAATTTAAAGTCTGAGAAATCATTAATGTCATTTCTCGAATAGTTCTCTAGGAACTTAAAAAACAATAGATGTCTTTGCAAAAAAATAAATAATAATGTCTGAGAGTTCATACAAAGTAAATTTCATTTTCTCTTAAAAGAGAATTGGGATTGGGCTCCTGCAGAACATGAAATGAAAGAGAGACCTAGAATAAAAAAAGGAGACAAACAGGGTTCAACCTTTGTTTTTCACAAATTCTAAAAGAGGAAAGGAAAAGTGACTACTAACTACGGAGGAAAAAGAGGTGAAAGAAAAACAAAGTGAATACTTGACTTACTATGATGGAATTTCTGACCCATTATCTGCTTGTTGTAGTTTTTTTAACAGGTTGTTGTGGTATTGGAGGTGGCATAAATGTATTACCGACTTTGTGTTGATCTGTTTCGGTTATTCTAACCAAGGTTTTCCTTAACCATTGTTCAATATACTCTCTCATAGGAGAAACCATCATCTCATGTTTAGTCTTGGTTTCAAATAATTCATTTTCCAGTTCTTTTATATCAAGGCTCAATTGATGGAGTGTGTCCTCAATGTCTTCATTATTGTTCACATAGCAGACTAACCATCTTTCTAATTCTTCTTCAAAATACTCAATTGAGTTATTAAATTCACTAGCCCAGACAATTTTTTAGGCATTCAATTGTTCTTGTAATTTCTCTTTTGATAAGAGCATTGTGTCCATAATTAAATGTGGACCCTCAAGTTCCTTAGTCAAATCAAAAAGTTTTAAAAATACCTCACCTCTTATTGTTAAAGGCATCACATTCAAACACCATTTCCATTAAGCATTTAATTCATTTTAACCAAAAAACATTAATTTGTTTCATACGAGTTTTGGAAGGAATATTTTGATCTCTCTTATGTACATCACTTAAACTTAAAACCTTCATCGAAAATGTACTCACTGCTTCCTTGTAAGAACCTTCATCATTTTCCAAATTTTTTTGGAGGTATGCTTGTTGAAATATTGTAACTTCGAAGAATATTCTAATTATATTTGAGTTATTATTGTATAGATCAAATCCACTTTTGTGGATTGATCAAGTCGGGTCTTGTATAAGATCAAATCCCCATTTGTGGATTGGTCAAACATGTATTTTCATGGTGGTATTTGTAAAGTTGTCCCCTAGTAATTGTAAAGTGGTTTTAGCCACTTCTAGGAGAAGTCGGCTCCACCAAGTGAAGAGTCACAACCCTAGCGCCATCTCACACTTTTATTTATATGTGAGGTTGGTATCTAATTTGAACACACTCACTCAATCATCTAGTGCACATATCTTGAATATGGTTGCAGTTGCAGGAATAATTCTAACGAAGGAGAAGAGAGGCGCATGCTTGGTCTTGGTCTATCTTTGGTGTTTTGGTCTTAGTCTTGGCATTGTACTGGAAATCTATTATTGAGGAAGTTTTTGTTGGGTTTTCTTCTCCATGAAGGTTTCCCATGATAAAATTTTGTGTACCTTGTGATTGTGTTTCTTTCAGTGATCCTCTTTATACTATTGTTTTGGAAATGCATTGAATGCTCATGAAATTTTGAAATAAGCTAATAACAATAGTAAAAACTTAACATGGTATCAGAGCTTGACTGAATAGAGCATCTTTCACTGGGTATCTAGATGTCTTTGTTGTCATACAAGAAAATCAAGGATTTTTACTGAAGAGGAATTTTTGACCAAGAACCACCTTGGGAAGTGCACCCTACCCTAGTGCATCTTTTGGCAGCTTGAAAAAACTTTTTCAGTGATTGGATTATCTAGAAATTCAAACCCTAGTTTTGACTAGTACCAGAAAACCAGGAAACCAGTACGAGAAGCACCATTCCATAAGTACGCAAGTCCAGTTTCAGGGGGTAAAACTTGGATTTTTCAAAAACAATCAACTCCAGTAAACTCACCTTAGCCCAGCGCATCTCCTAGTAAGTTCAGTTTCATTTTTTGAGAACTTTCATTTTCTGGTCATTTTCTTAGCCCCAAGTCAAAATGTCTGCAAGCACCAATCTTGTTCACAATTTAGAAGGTGCGGAATATTTTCATGCCTGGAAGTACATAATTGGACTTATTCTTGAAGAGAATGACCTTGTAAAATTTATAAAATAAAATGTACCAGAGCCCGAAGAAGATGAAGCCAAAGAGAAGTACATGAAGGATATGATTAAGGCTAAAAGGATAATTGCATACTCTATTAAAGACCACTTGATCCCTCAGGTGTCTTCTAAAAATACTACAAAATATATTTTTGACACCCTAACCAGAATGTATGAAGGAAGGAACATCAACCAGAAAATGAACTTGAGAACCCAACTCAATAATACAAGAATGCAAAAAGGAGAAACATTTCAAGAATATTTCTCTAGGGTTTCTCAATTCAAGGAAAAATTAGAGGCAAATTGGAGATAAGATAGATGAATACAAACTCGTGATGACAACTCTTAATGGTCTCACAATACCTTGGGATTCCTTCATCCAAACCATTTGTGCAAGAAAAGAGAAACTCCAATTTGACAACTTATGGGAAGAATGTGTTCAAGAGGAAGCATGAGTGGCTAACCAAGAAGCCATTCTAATAAGATATGAATATCAAGCCCTAGATTCTCATGCTAAGGGTGGAAATGGAAAGCTCATTTTTAAAAGGAGACTCACTCTCATAAAGAATCTCACTCTTCAAAAAGATTCCATAAATATCATAAGGGTCAGAGGAAGGAAAAAAAATTCTCCTCCTACCAGTTTTATCATTGTGATAAGATGGGACACATTGCTAAGAATTTTCCTACTAGAAGGAAAGAAATAAAAAAAGACATCACACCCATCCAGCTGAAGATGATGAGCCACCCAAGAAGTTCGCTAAAGAATAGATTGAAGAATATGTTTTGTGTTCCACTCTCTCGGGATCTGTGAAACCTGGAGAGGATACTTGGCTCATAGATAGTGGTGCTTCCAAGAACATGACAGGTCAAAAGAACACTCACTCCAGCCTTTTAGAGAAAACCTCCTCCTAGAAAGTTTTACTCGGAGATGATTATCAGTACCCAATCAAAGGATTGGGAGAAGCCACCTACAAACTTGATTCAGGAACTCCAATGAGAATGAAGGATGTACTTTCTATTTCTGCTCTAGATAAGAAAGGTTTCAGGGTTGCATTTGTATATGGTGAAGTTCTTATGTGGTCCAAAGGAAAAACTATAGAATATGCAGTTGTTATTGGAATAGAAGAAGGTGGTTTGTACAAGTTAAAAGTTCACTCAAATGTATCCTTGACTCACTGTATTGAAATCCCTTGTGAACTTTGGCATAGAAGACTAGCTCACATCAACTACAAAGCCTTACAATATGTAAGCAAGGTAGTTATAGGTTTACCAAAATTAAAAGATGATCATGAAGGAGTATGCAAGGGATGTACACAAGGAAAGAACACAAAGAATCCTTTTCCAAAGAGCGATAGTAAATCAAAAGGAATCTTGGAACTTGTCCACTCAGATGTATGTGGTCCAATGCCATCAACCTCTCTAAGCGGGTATGTATACTATGTCTATTTCATTGATGATTACCATCGTAAGACGTGGATTTATTTCTTAAAATCAAAATATGAAGAACTTAGGAAGTTTAAGGAATTCAAAGCCTTGGTAAAAAACCTCTCCGAAAGGAAAATCAAGATACTCAGGTCAGACAATGGAGTAGAGTACACTTCAAATGAATTTGGAAACCTTTGCAGAGATGTTGGGATTAAGAGGGAGATCACCACTCTCTATAATCCTCAACAAAATGGTGTAGCAGAAAGAAAGAATAGAACGATTATGGAAGCAGTAAAGACTATGATTCATGATCAAGATCTTACAATGCACTTCTGGGTTGAAGCAGCAAGAACAACAGTATATGTCCAGAACAGATTATCCCATACTGCACTTGGATTCAAAACTCCCGAAGAAATTTTCACCGGAAAGAAGCAAGAAGTAAGCCATCTCAAAATATTTGGATTTCTAGTGTTTGTACACATTCCAAAAGAAAAGAGAACTAAGTTGGATTCTTCAGGAAAGAAAGGAATCTTTGTTGGATACTACGAGGTCTCTAAGGCCTTCAGAATCTACATACTAGGATACCATCATATTGAGATTGGCAGAGATGTAACCTTTGATGAAGATGCAACACTCAAAAGATCAATGAAATTCCAGCTTGAATAATTATATGAAGAAGAACCTGCATCTCCTAGAGTTGTAGAACCTGTGAAGGAAGTTGCAATTACCCCTGATGATGAGATTCCAGAAGATCATGATATAATAGAATCTCAAGAACCTCCCCGTATGACTATCTCTCAAAAGAGAAAGTCGTCTTGGGATAGATAAATTATTCAGGATGCAGAGAAGTATGGTGCCCCAGAAGGAACCATGAGACAAATCAAGAAGCCTAAGCCATTCTCCAGCTATGTGGCTTTGATGTGTGATCTCGTAGAGAAGGAACCTACTTTCTTTGAAGAAGTTGTTCATAAGAAAGAATGGATGGATTCTATGACAGAAGAATATCAATCCATTATAAAGAATGATGTGTGGGAAATAGTTCCCAAACCAAAGAACAAAGATGTGGTATCTTCCAAGTGGATATACAAAATAAAACATGCAACAGACAGAATTATTGAAAAACATAAGACAAGATTTGTGGCTCATGGATTTTCTCAAAAGGAAGGTATTGACTATGAAGAAACATTTTCTCCTGTAGCCAAATACACTTCTATCAGAACCATCATAGCTCTTGCAGCCAAAATGAAGTGGAAGTTGCACCAAATGGATGTGAAAACAGCTTTCTTAAATGGTGTTATTGGAGAAGAAGTGTATATAGAACAACCATAAGGGTTTGAAGTTGAAGATAGAAAGACTCGTGTCTGCATGTTGAAGAAATATCTCTACGGTGGGATGTTACCTATTGTACATCACTAATTATTATCGTAACGGTGGGATGTTACATATGGTATCAGAGTGGGTTCAACCCTGGGACTTGGGATCATTATGCCTTTTAGTGTATTAAATACTTGATTAATAACTTATCGCTAATTAAAATTGAAATTTGTCCATACATGTAATCATGGTTAGAGGACGTCGTGGAGGTAGACGATGTGGTGCTAGGGGAGGAGGTGTGATGTCTCCAATAGCATCCATTCCATAGGGGTCTAACCCCCAAGGAGAAGAACAAGTCATTGGAAAGGAGCAAGTTGTTGTGGGGGGTGTGGTTGGTTTGATGAGGTCCTTCCAGAGAATTTCAGAGGCCTTGATTAACCGACTAGATAGATATGAGGCCAGAGCCTCTGTACCCAATGAGGGTTCACAATGCGCTCCAACTTGTAGTGGTATCATTCACAGAGAACTCGAGAAGGTGAAGTTTCCCGAGTTCATGGGTCCCACGGACGGCTCAGCCACCGAGGCATGGTTGGAGAACATGGTGATCGCTTTGCACTTCGTGACTACAGCTCCAACATGAAATTTTGCATGGCAGTCTTTCATCTAAAGGGGAGTGCTCTTCTATGGTGGAAGACGCTCCTACCTCAGCTCAACATGGTTGTTGAAGATGTGTCATGGGAATTGTTCGAGAAATGGTTCCGGGAGAGGTATTTGTCAAAATAATTCATTGAGAACCAACTCAATGAGTTCAACACCTTACGGCAAGGTGGTCGTACGGTGTCGGGGTATGAGTCCATATTTATGGAGCTACTTAGGTACGCTCCACATCTAAACATGGAGAAGCTAAAGGTCAACAAGTTTGTGCTCCACCTTAACTTCAACATCCATGTGAAGGTGAGGATCCTAATTCCTAAGACGTTGCACAATGCAGTCCAGAAGGCCCTCATAGCCGAAGAAGAGCTGACCAGCGGGGGTCAGGGTAGGACTCATGCAAGACCAACTAGACAGATGACATCAAGAGCGCAGCAGCATTAGACACCACTCAGACAAACATTAGGGTATCAATATACGTCTAGAAGACCCATGTTCACGACACCACGATGACCGGTTCCTCAGCAGAGGACTCCCTATAGGGGACCACCGCATCAGCAGCAGCACCACCCACAGTAGCAGCAGTTTAGGCATGTTCAGTAGAATAAACCAGGAGCTCAGACTGGTAGGCCAGCAGCTTCTACTTTGGGGACCAGGAGTGTTGGACTGAAGACCGGATGTTGGACCTGTGGAGAGCCACATTACCAGCGAGACTCTCTGACTGAGAAGGCCAGAGTGGTCGGATCAACTAGACACACTACAGTTGGAGATTTGGGCAAGGCCCATAGGATTCATGCAGCGGTGAATAACCTCCATGCCGAGCACTATTCCATTGTGCTCGAGACATTAGGCACAATCGCCAACCAAAATTTTAGTATCTTGATAGATCCAGGTGCTACAGAGAGATTTATTTCTAGTGCAATGCTAAAAATAATTAAGGTAAAGGCAGTCGAGCAAGACAAGTTTAGATACGTAGAAATGGCTTCGGGTTCCAAGCAGAAGGTTGGAGGAAGGGTTGCAGACGGTAGCATTACCTTAGGAGATTTTGTAATGAAGGCCAACCTATATGTCACAATATTAGGATCTTAGGACATTGCGATCAATATGGACTGGTTGGAATCGCATGATGCGATACTCAACTGTAAAACGAAATGGTTAAGTTTGACATATGATGTGGGACAAATAAGAATGATTGTAGGAAGAAACCAGGGAGTGTCCTTGAGGTTCATTTCTTCCCTACAATTACAGAAGAGAATGTGCAAGGGATGTAAGTTATATGCAATCTTAGCGCTAAACAAAAAAGGTGAGGTAGAAGGATTAGAAAACCTTCTAGTAGTACGAGATTTTGCGGATGTGTTTCTAGAAGAGTTACCAAGTTTTTCGCCCAAAAGAGAGTTGGAGTTTACAATCGACTTGAAACCTGGAACTGAACCGATAGCAAAAACGCCCTATCGAATGTCAACGCCTGAGTTACAGGAGTTGAAAATGCAATTGAAGGAATTGTTGGACTTGGGACTTATACATCCAAGTGTGTTGCCTTGGGGTGCGCCTATTATTTTTGTAAGGAAGAAGGATGGATCGTGGAGGCTTTGTATTGACTACCGTCAATTGAAAAAAGAAACAATCAAGAACCAATATATGTTGCCAAGAATAGAAGATTTGTTTGATTAGATGAAAGGATCAACTGTTGATCCGGATTTTATGAGAAGAACGAAATGACTACATATTATTAATAGGTGCTTAACAAAAAATAACAGAGATACATTAAAACTGGTTTTCTATTCAATAACGAAATAAGTTGAAACTGTAAAATGCAGCGGAAACAAGCTTGCAAGAATGGTGGAGGCTTATCTCTGAGAAGAGATGTGACGGTTGCGCTCATTCGTAAGAAGATGGTTACAATGAGGATCTGAAAGAATTTTTACAATAAACAAGAATGCCAAAAACCCTAGACATCCAAAAACCTAACCCTAGGAGATGAAGCACCAAAAGTCATGTGGGCCCCGTTTGGATAAGTTAGTACATTAACTTCCTGGGGTCGTAACTTTTGCATACGATCTCTGTTTTAGGCGTGTGATAGCTCATTGGAAAGGTATCGTCAAGGAGATTCATTTTGGGGCCTCAATAATGTTGTGATATATGATTGATTTGGGTCAATCCCAAAAAACATTTATTTAGGCCCTCAAAATGGCCCCAGAAGTTAAAACTTCTAAAAATAGTGAATTGCCAAAATTGCTAGAAAATTGTTTTGAGCCAGTTGGAAGAGGTGGGTGGCCACCGATATCCACCTAAATCAACTGTGTTTTCAAAGATTGACTTGAGATCAAGATATCACCAGTTATGAATTAAAGAGGAATATATTCCTAAAACTACATTTAAGACAAGGTTCAAACACTATGAGTTTACAATTCTACCATTTGGACTGACAAACGCCCCTGGAGTATTCATGCGCTTGATGAATGGGGTGTTCTGCGAATAATTGGACAAGTTTGTTCAATTATTTATCGATGACATGTTGATATATTCTCATATGACAAAAGAACATGACAAACATTTAAGCTTGGTACTACAGTGTTTACGAGAAAACAAATTATATGGGAAACTGTCGAAATGTTCTCTTTACCAATCGAAGACTCATTACTTGGGGCACATCATATCCGGTGAAGGTATCGTTGTGGATCTAGTGAAAGTATAGGCTATTATGGAATGGAATGCATCGAAAAATGTACAAGAATTACGCATCTTTATGGTTTTAGCAAGATATTACCGATGGTTCGTCGAAGGTTTTTCAAAGATAGCAAATCCAATCACAGAAATGCAGAAGAAAAACAAGAAGTTTTTATGGAGCGAGAAATGCGTGGAAGCACTTCAAAGGCTCAAGAAGTTGTTGACGACAATGTTGATACTAAAATTCCCTGACATGGACAAGGAATTCTTAGTATGCACGGACACATCCAAGGAAGTTTTAGGTGGAGTATTGATGCAAGACGGTTGAGTGATCACTTACATCTCAAGGAATTAAGAAAGCATGAGGAGAACTATGCAATGCATGATTTGGAGTTATTGGCCATAGTATATGCCTTGAGAGTTTGGAGACACTATCTGATTGAATGAAAATTTGAATTAAAGACATATCACTGTGGATTGCAACAAATATTCACATAGAGTGACTTGAACACATGACAATGGCATTGGTCAGAATTACTTAGCGAATATGATTTTGAGATTTCTTACATTAAAGGAATGGTGAACAGACTGGTAGATGCGTTGAGTTGGAGACTATGCATATTCTCAGTAATACCTCTTGAGACAAATCTTTGAGAAAATATTCTAGTGCTACAAAGAGATGATGACTGTTACAAGGAAGTTAAATAAAATATTGGACAAGATACCATGATGGCACCGAAGTTTGAAGGATATACATTGGACAATGACGGATTGTTGAGATATAACAATAGAATTTATGTACCGTCTAACAACGACTTAAGAAGTTTGATCTTAAGTCAAGCACATCACGTTGTGTACATGGCTCATCGGGGATTCACGAAGATGAAGGCAAACCTTAAGCCTTTATTCTAATGGAGGGGAATGAAATCAAACATTGTCAGTTACGTGGAAATATGTCTAGAATGTCATCTAGTGAAAGATGAACATAGACATCCAGCAGGATTATTAAAGCCTCACATTATTCTGAAATTGAAATGGGAGTTCATTTTGATGGAATTCATTGTTGGGTTGCCACTAACGGCAATGAGACACGATTCGATTTTTGTGGTAGTGGACACTCTGAAAAAGAGTGCACACTTTATTCTTGTACGTACAACGTATCATGCACCAGACATAGCTAGAGTTTTTTTCAGCAAGATTGTGAGATTTCATGGAGTGCCAAAAAGGATCATATCCGATAGAGGATCGTTGTTTACAGGACGATCTTGGACCAGTTTCCAAGAGGATTTGGGGACACAACTGAACTTTAGTACAACTTATCACCCAGAGAAAGATGGGCGGACAAAATGAATGAACCAAACTATGAAGGATATGGTGTGTATGTATGTAATGGACCAACAAAACGTTGGGAAGAATTTTTCCACTAGTAGAGTTTGCATACAACAACTATCAAAGTACCATTAAGATGACATTGTTTGAGTTTCTATAATGGAGACCGTGTCGAACGCCATTGATCTAGGATAGACTTGAAGATGGGGTCATGGTGGGACCAGAAGTGATCCAAGAAATGGAAGAAAAAATGAAAATAATAAGACAAAATATTAAAGAAGCGCAAGATCAGAAGAAGAGTTATGTGTGTGCGCATCGCGTTGACTACAATTATGAAGTTGGCGATCGAGTTTTCTTGAGGGTGAAACCGCACAAGAGTTCGATCAAGTTTGGAAAGGGTGATAAACTCTCTCCTAGGTTTTTGGGACCTTTCGAAGTTGTGGAAAAGAAAGGACCTGTGGCCTATAGACTAGCCTTGCATGATTCTTTGAGGCATATCCATGATGTTTTTCATGTATCTGTTTTGAGACATTATGTTAGTGATCCTACACATGTGATTGGCATGAGTTCTTTGCAAGTGTCGGACGAGGGTGCTCTCACAGCAGAGCCATTCCACATTCTTGACCATCGCATTCGAAAACTACGGCGTCGAATAGTCGATCAGGTCAAGGTCTGGTGGGACAATTATAGTCCACACTCATCTACATGGGAGGACGCATATGATATGCGTCAGCAGTTTCTTTACTTCTTTGATAGATTAGACATATAGATCGTGTCAGATAATTTTATTACTGCATTTTATATACTGTACAACTTCGGGAAGAAGTTTAAAACAAGAGGGGGTGTATGTAACATCCCACTCTCATGAGCACATGTTATCGACTTATTCTTTGAGGAAACTTATGTGCAAGTGATCCGGTTATAGTACATGGTTATTTGTTTTGATTGTGGATTTTATGATGATGTTGATGGTTGTGATTTATTATCATTTGATATATATGTATTGACAGATGCTATTGACGAGTTTACATGAGTTTGAAGGGCACGTGCTATATTATGGATGTCGCTGGCGTCAATGGAACTCCTTGGACTCTGGATTGAGACAGGGATTGGATCATGTTTTGTTTGAGTATTTCATTTTAGGCATATGCTCCAAATGATTGATTTAGTATGATTATGTATATGGATCAATGATAGTGTTTTGTTAATGAATGCAGGATGACGAATGCTTGTTAATCTAACTCACATAAGGAGTAAAGGGATCATGCACACAAAACTAGATATTGAGGGAGAGGTGTGGCACCGTCCCTGTCACAGTCTACTATCACTCCCGTCATGGCTCAAATTCTAGCTTAACGATTACCTAGTTCGAGAGGTCCACGATGTCGTGAGGGTAGAATGAGACAATCGCTCATGGAGATTCTAAGGGGTGCACAATAAGGTGGATTCTTTATTCCTTATAAGCCCTTAGTCTCTCACAAGGTCGCATGAATGGAGTGTTGACTCTAAAGGTTGGACAACTACCAAAACCAGTCAAAGGCGAGTGGCACCCTTGGAGCACAGAGTTGTGTCTTGAAGGGCACGTCACATAATTAAATATTGAGTTAATGAATCTAGGTGGCCTAGGAAACCTTGAGAGAATAATTAAACCTTGAAAAATATTTAGGCCTTGTCGGATGTAATTAATTATTTAAAAAATGAATTTATTAATTGTAAATCCCAAATGAAATTCTAAGCCTATTCAAAGAAATTAATCCTAAGTCTAAGTTCTTGCAAGGAGACTAAACTAAATTAAAAAGGGATGGGGTAAATCAATTTAAGAATCAAGTAAGATGAAATAAACCTAAAGATTTGATTAATACACATGTTTGCAAGAAAATACCAAATTGGAATTTAAGATAAGAAAGGAATAAAGCTGAGAAAATATGTGTACGCATAGAATGGTATCTAGAGTCTAGCTACACTAATTTAACTAGAAGAAGACTCTTATTTTAACTCAACTCAGATTAGTAAGGCCTCAGTCATTAATTGGGAATAAGAGGAATAAAGAGACAACTATGAGTGATTTAAGGACCGCATTTGGGAAATGTGAGGGAAATTGACTTTTAATTAAAATAAAATATGGAATTACTTGTGCAACTTGGGGAGAGGGTGACAAGTGTGAGGAGGAATAATTCTAAATTAATTAATTAAAAAGTGAATTAGTTGTGCAAGTGGGGATGTGTCATTGAGAAAATAGCTATAAAGAAAATGGTTTAGATGGGAAAGGGACCACACTAGTTATTGGTAAAGTTATGCTGTTGAATTATTTTTGACTGGTTTTACTTGTGAGAGTTGGGATACCAAGTTTGAGATAGAGTGGTGACTTTACCTTGCGAGGCAAGCTTGGATCTAGAGTGTTTCTGGTTTCGTGTGTGCGGCCCCTTTGCAGCTCGGGGGGCTAAGGGGGAAGAAGAGTACCCCTAGCGTTGGCTGGGAGGTACCGGTGAAGTCTCAACGATTAGCAAGCGGGAGGTCAAAAGAAACACCAGTTGTCGAAAATCATCTCTAGGTCCATCTCCATCGTCAGTTATGGTACTCATATTCTGAGATTGAAATTATATTAATATTTAATCTGTATAATAGAGTTCTTGTAAATTTTCCATAAAGTGACTGTAATTATTAACTTGAATTGACAAATCCTTAATAGTTTTTAGTGGAATCTAGAAGATAAATTTATGAAGATCATTGTCATCCTGATTTCTCAAAATGATTAATGGTTGTCATGATGCATACAAACATAATGCAAATTTCTTAGTTGATGCCAATGATTGCATATCAGAGTTTTAATTGATTTATTATTTTCATAGATGTGATTTATGTAGAAATGTCTCATGTTGCATGTTGAGAAGTTTGTGTAATATATATGGTGGTGAGTGAGAAAAATTTGAAGAACGGTAACCCTTGCTATTACTAATCAACCTTTAGTTTCGAAGGATATAACTCGGTACACAGTGTTGTCGAACTTAGCATTGAGTTTGTTTTCCTTTCTGCATTTGTTGTATTTAAATGGGTACTTGCATAGAAATGGCCTTGATGCTTGTTCTTGACTTCAGTTGGCGTTGAAAATGTATGATCGATTCCAGTCTTGGATATCTAATAAGCCTAGGAATCGAATTATCAGGCCCTTCTTGTAACAATTAAGACGATCTATGCGTTAGATAAAAAGGGAAAGGTTCCAGTTTTGTCCAGCAATATGTTGGATTACTGAGAGGGGGGGTGAATCAGTAATAATGTAATTATAATCCTTTTTCTTCAAATGTTATATCAATGTAGAATTATTATCCAATAATAAGCAGTAATAAATAAACAATCACACACATACATAGTACACCAGTGTTTTACATGGAAACCCAAATCAGGAGAAAACCATGAAAAAAAATTTCCTATATGTCCTGAAGAATTACATTCATTGGAAGCACCAACTTCCTTTGTTTTCCAGCTGCAACTGGAAGGAGGCTTCAACCCCCTAGTTTCTCAGGCTACAATCTGAGGGAAGCTCCAACTCCCCAAATCTATAGCTACAACCAGAAGGAGGCTACAACTAGAAGATGGCTACAACCACCTATCCTTGTCCCATCCTGCCACCCTAAAGTAGAAGTAGAATGATGGAACCACTGTCACACTATCACTGTGAGATATACCGCTATAAACCTGTATTAATAAATCTGAACCATGCATCAACCTATACCTCAACCTGTAATCAAACTGTACCACAAACAAGTGCATCAACCATGCACCAACCTGTAATCAACATGTACCATAAACAAGTGCATCAACCATGCACCAAGCTGTAATCAACCTGTACCATAAACAAGTGCATCAACCATGCACCAACCTGTAATCAACCTGTACCATAAACAAGTGCAT
>ML855944.1:9899-20478 GCA_009831015.1 Picea engelmannii | reverse complement strand
CTCATAAGATAATGAGCAAGTGAAGTGTGTATAAGAAGTGAGGCGCTAGCCTCTTATTTATATCAATCTGGCACGTGTGAAGAGTCACCATCTGGCAGGGCCGACCTCTCACTCTGGGTGGGTAAACCCACCTTTAATTAATTTTAGGCCTTTCATTATAATTGTTGGGGCCGACTTCTTATTTTTCACTTTGTAATTGTCCGATGACCAATCCGCAAAAGGGGATTTGGTCCTTATACAATTACCGACATGATTAATCCTCAATGGGGATTAATCCAATAACAATAATAATAATAACATGATTAATCCACAATGGGGATTTAATCCAATAATAAAATAATAATAAGAATGCTCTTCGCAGTTACATTATTTCAACACAAAAAGCCCAACTATTCTCCAGACAATGATCAAGAGAGAATAGGTTTTATCTTATTTGCCAAAATCTTTGCTATAACTTTATAAGAGAGGTTACAGAGCGATATAGGTCTAAAATCACCAAAATTCAAAGGTTTGTTAACTTTTGGAATTAAAACCAGAAAGGTCGAGTTCAGAGCTTTAATCAACTCTCCCCTTCTCCTCGATTCCTCGACCATCCAAGTAACTCTTCCCCAACCAGCTCGAAATAATGTAGGAAGAACTCAATTGTCGACCCATCTAGTCCTGGGCTTTTATCCTTTGCCAAAACTTTTAGAACTTTCCACAATTCCTCCTTTGTGCAGGTTCTTTCCAGCTATACCGAATCTTCCTCGATAACAATAGGGGGAAACTGACCTGCTAAAAGAATCTGATCTTCCATATGTGTTCATGTATCCACCCCATTTTCTTTGAAAATAATCACTACTTCAATTTTTATAGACTCTTGTCTTGTGTGCTCTTAGTCAGTCTCATCCCGAATCTCCCATATATGCTTTCTATTTCTTCTAGCGTTGGAAAAATGATGGAATAACTTAGTGTTATGATCGTCACTCTTTATCCAAATTGCTCGACTACGTTGTCTCCACAATTCCTCTTCAGCTAGAAGGAGATTGTTTCTCTCTTGTTCAAGAGAATTGACTTGGCCTGTGACCTCCAGATTATTTAAGTTAGTTTGTGTAGTCTAATAGAGTTTCTCCAATTCCTCTTCCAACTTCTCTAATTTCAAAGTTGATTGAGATCTACACTATAATGCCCAAGATTTAACATGATTTTTTAAACACTTTAATTTCCATACCAGTCTCCGTTGTAGTCCAGGTTCTTGTAAAAACATAGGATCCTTCCAGACTGTGTGGACTATTTGCAAAAATGCATCTTCTCTCAACCACATCGAATTTAGCTTGAAGGGATAATCTTTGGTATGACTATTGCCATCAAGTTGTAATAAAACTGAAGAGTGATCAGAAATATATGGGTAAGAAACCTAAGAGTGATACCTACCCAGATTTTTCAATAAATCCAACGCAACAAATACCTGTCCACTATTTTCAAAATACGATCTGAACCCCCTTTACCATTTCTCTAAGTGGGCACTAACGCATCTAGAAGAATATCCACCTGACCACTGTCCCGAAATAGTTCTTTGAAAAATAAATCCAGCTGATATGGTTGTGTTGCTTCCCCCCAGATCTCACCTTCATGTAATATGAAATTAAAGTCCCCGGCCAATACCCGATTTTTAAGGGATAGTATCCCCCTATCCCCTACCTTTTCCCAGAATGATTTTATGTCTATGCAAGGCCCATAGACATTTAAAAAGGAAATCTGCTTCTTCATCTCAAAGCTTGTACCTGTCAAGAGTAAGCCACCACAACATATGTCAGACTTAAGATCAAGTTTGAAAGGATCCCAAGCAACTAGCAGTCCCCCTGATTTTCCAATTGAACTCATTGCAGCGGTGAACCATTATGGTCTTAAGGTAGACAAGAAATATCTAGCCCTCAATTTGTCAACCACGGTCTCTTGAACAAAAATAATGTCAGGACGTGTACTGTTTAGAAGTTTGCGCACTGACGCAAGTTTTTGGGGACCCCCTACCCCTCTAAGATTTAAGGAGAGCAGGATCATGGCTTAGCCCGGGCTAGGGCTTTCATGCCTCTAAGTGCCTCAATATCAGGAATATAAGAAGATCCACACTCTGGACTAAACGGAAAATTATTCACTCTCTTACGATCACTCATTGTTGTAATAGGTGATATTTCACACCCCAATCCTCTGGACTATGCATAACCTTTACCAATGGATTCTCTAAACCCCTCTCATTGCACAGAATCATCTAGTTGTGCAGAATCACCGGAAATCTCTCTAGTAATGACAATCCTCCCTTGGAAAACCGGAATAGGTATAAGTGAAGGTATTTCTTTCAATGTTGGAACCAATGAGTCCAAAATGACTCCAAATGAGCATTCCCCAAATTCTGACTCCTTAAAACCGATTAATTGTGCACTTACCATCACTGGTTCACTAGAGATTTCCAAACCCACCTGACCCAACACTTGGAAAAAGGCAATTTAAATCAGCAAGAGCCTACTTGCTACCCACTCCATCCAAGTAAGCCTCGTCCAGTGAGTCATGTTCCTAGGAAGACAAAGAAAAAAATAGAGAAGGACAAAGGCTTTTTAACTTAGCTGAGAAACTATCTCCAAGCTCTAAATCGTTTGATACCTCGGCTTTTGTAAAAGAAAACCTCCTTTCTCTCGAACCTACCTCAGGATGGTCTTCATAAGTTGGCCTTCGAAGGACTGAGGAGTCGGACAACTCCTCTTACGCTCGCCCTTGGCAATCCCCACGTAGATAGTCTATTTGGTGGCACATTGAGCAACGGAAAGGGACTCCCAGGTAGTCAAGTATTTGGCTTCTCAGATGACCCCTCCATTCAATATCAATCGTCTCTGACATAACTGGATGTATATTGACCTCAACCAACACCTCACAGAGGTGCTTATCAGGGGATTTCATAGCCTGTTCGTCCACTTCTATGAATCTTCCTAGATCATTTCCCAGCGCCTCTAAATCTCTTTTATTTCATAACTGAATATGCAGGCCCGAGAGGAGCACCCACAGGTGTCATAACTGAAAATACTCACGTCGGATCAAAGCTTAATATCCACCTTTTTATCATCAAACTATTTCCATCATCACCCAGAGGTTACCCAAAATAGGTATGGTATCTTTCGAATTTATGTAGCGAAAGCCAAACCAACCTTGTGTTAAATAATGAATATTCGGACTGTAACCCAGAAGTGGTTTCCAGTTTGCGGAGACCCAGTCTTCCAAGGAAGTGTTACACAAATTATGATAAGACCATCTCCCCACCATCATGCAAAGGGCCAAGTTGCAAGCATCCTCCAGGCCTATATTAGAACCCATCACAAACCTCTATGTGGTTTTATTCGCCTTCCTTAGCTTTAGGCGCATGAACCCCCCCCCCCCTTACGAAAATGCTTTGAACCCCACTCTGACTTGGAAGGATCAGATTTCCTCTGGCGTAACCTCTCCTCCTCCTTAAACCCAATACCACAACCCTGATTTGGAGAAAAACCAACTCTATCGGCCCCAAGAGAAATAACACCATATTTTGGACATGAATGTAGGTTAAGAGTGGATTTCAGACAGAGAGAAGGTTGATAAGACACTTTGTCACCCAGGTCCCCAGTGTACGCATCCGCCGAGGCAAAAATTACGACACGGTTCCAGAGTACCTCGTCATCTGCACTCATAAGTGCAGTGACTTCAGCCTCCATCACCAATGAGGTCTCTCCTCCTAACGCACTGCCAATTATGAGCTCCTAACCACTAAAATAATCACTATCTACAGAAGAAAAAAAAAAAGGGCATAATAAATGTTTTCTTTTCTTTATCATAGTGATCGGGGCTTGACCCTACCTGAAACTGACCAGTTGTCCATAAACACCACAAAATCACCTACCAATACATCTACTTAAATTAAATACCATTAAATCACTTAAATCTCGTGTTTCAAGAGCTCTCCTCTCCAAGTACTACACCTATCCATAAAGCTCCTCTAGCTCAAGTCTTCACCCAATATCCTGGATAACACCTAGTTGTCGAAGCCTTCGGAGGTCATTGACATTATTTGTAGTTTGATGGCACTTTTTATTTTTGACACTTAGTTTTTTTATATGGATTAGATTATAGCAAATTAGACATTACCCTATGACTATAGAGGATAGCCTTCCTCTTACGTCAATCCATCAATATTGTTTTCACCTCTTAAATCTTCTTTAACAATTTGGGAATAAATGTTGTTAGTTACATTTTAGGGTCAGTGGTTTGATAGGTCAGTCTAGGTCATGTGTTTTGACCTTACCGATTTAGTGTCACAGCATTGTAATACCAATCTGCAAACAAAGAATCCGCAATAATCCTAAACGTGTGAGAAGAAAATAATATATACCAACAATAATGTAGTGTAATAACATGCATAGTGAATCAAATGTGTATAAAACACAGTGCCCATTTAATTGGTTTCCCACTTTAAAATATTAATGCCAATGCATATATTAAGACAATTTTATGATACAAATTGTCTTAATAATGGTATACTTAATATTATTAATTAATAATATATTTACTATTGTTAATTAGCAATATATTTATATATTATTAATTTCATGTTTGTTCTTAAATGAGAATAGAAACTTTGTCTGTAGTACCAACTTCTTCTATAGCTTAACCACCTTGGCATGTTTTCTTTGAACTACATAATTGAGATAATGTGAAGATACAACACTCCATCAATCATCCATTTTGAATGTCACATGGGCTGAAGGAAAATAAATGTTTATGTGCATTTGATTTAATAAATATTCATATATGATCAAGGGAGGGAGGTGCAGGAGGGGTTCTCTTTGAACCTAAAGGAAAAAGAATCTTGAACTATTACTGGAATCTAGGGAAGGATATCAATAATAAAGAAGAGGTTTATGCCCTTCTAAAAGGTCTTCAACTGGAAAACCAAAGACAAATTCAAAATCTGAACCTAGTAGGAGATTCGAAGACTATCATAAGAATGATGATCCAGGGTTCCAAGCCTAAAATTCTGAGTCTAAAAAGGGTAATAGACGAAATTCACCTATCCATGAGGACTTTAAAGACCAAGTTCTTCCACTTCCTTAGATGCAATAATGTTGAAGCAGACAAAATGGCCAATTTGGCCATCGGGAAACCACCCGGAACTTTAGGTGTGGAGGATGAGGAAGGTTTATCCCCCCTAGTATAATGACCACTCATAATACCAGGACCCACCATGCTAAGGGTACGAGAGAGAACACTTGTAGCTCCAGCACGAGCCTCAACAGGTGGAGGCGGCATCTAGCAAGAGTAATGGAACGATCTCTTCAGCAGGGTTTAAATCATGCTAACGGGAAGTGGCAGGAACACTTCATCATGGCGTGGGATGGTTTTATCGTCCGTTCAACCAAGTTCATGGGTAATAGATAGTCAAAGCCTCTAGATCAAATGCGTTGAGTGTGCAACAGTCCTGAAGCAACGTGGAATCATTAGGATGACAACGGGTTCAGTCCTTGGATCGAGTGTATGAAGGGTCTAAGTACATCGCTTCAGGTAGATTATGAGATTTGGGTACTATCCTTTTTGTTTGACATGAATTATTCAATGATTTTTTCTAGGGGAGTTTTATCTCAACGCTTCTGGGCAGCCTATCTTTTGTGGTTCTCTTGAATTTCCCCTGAGCCTACTCTGGACTATGCTCCCCTCGAATTCTCCTCTGTGTCTTTTTTGAACCACCTCGCTCAGAATTTCTCAGCGCGGCTACATATGAGCATAGCCTCTCCCACTTCCAAGTTCGGACCCTTTTTCTTCTCGTCGACCTGCACTTGGAGCACCCTCCCTCGCCTCCTGTAGAACTGCCTCCCTCATAGTGTCATGGACAACAGGAAAAAGGAACATAAAGAGCCAAGGGCCATGAACCTGCATGATTTTTTTGTAGGTCAATATCAACAGGACCTAGAGAAAGATTGTGCAGGGTGCCAAAGGCTGAGAATTCATCTGGGAGCAATCAGCTCCACATTGAACTTCGAGCTTGAAACTCTCTCTCAGCACAAGCATCTAATTGAAAGATTGCATGATGAAGTATTCGCCCAGTGCAACCAAATTGAGGACCAACGCAGTCAAATGGAGAATATGCAAGGTCATATGGATCAGATGGAAAGAAATCACCAACATCCCAACACCCTAGACAACACCCGGGAAGCTTCTAGAAATCTAACTTCAGCCACAGTAAATCAAGTCCCAGACCTCAACGAGCCAGCAACAAACCCAATTTGGAAGCAGCATGGACATCCGGAGGTAAAAAATGAACCGAGTAGTTGATTAGGTAATTTTCAAGTGTCATGTTTTGTTTTACGATATACATAAATGGAGTTTTTTATAGGTTGTATTCTTCGAAATACAACAAAAATGTTATAGTTAGGAAAGTTGGCAACACAATGGACACAAATTTTGTAACAATAGTCACAATCTTCAAAGAATCTATATGTCGAAGGTCTATCATGGCCTTTTTTTGTACTACAGTGGATTTATCCACACCTTTTTAATATAAATTTTCCCAATTCTTGTTAAAAAAAAATATTCATATATGATAATAAAAAATCAAATATAAAAAGATTATTTCTATATATGATAAAAAATTAATTATAAAAAGATTATTTCTTAATATGATCAATAAAAACACACAAACTCTTAGTAGGAAGAGAATTATAATAAAACATCAATGATGCCTTCCACATTTTCTATCACCATTGCAAAACAATTAAATGCAAACAAAGCAGAAGCATTGGTTATGGTGTCTTGGGATGCCATTACCTACCCTCTTTCAATCATGTGTTGCATGGGTGCCAAGTGTGAGGTTTTCCCTGCTATGGTATTGTGTTGGAGTGTGATGAACGCTTCCTCTCAAACCGGTTGTATGTTGTCTATTTTGTCTCAAACCGGTTGTTTGTTTCATCCTAGTGTGGAAAATGTATTGCACAACATAGTGCAGTGGGTCATAAGGGAAACATGGTCTCTTTTCAAACCATCATCCACACCCAAAATAATGTCAGATAGAACTATGAAAAAATCCTCTTTGTTGATCTCGTCACTCTCACCACCTATGAAATATTTGTTCAAGACTATTTTCTTCTCAGTGAATATGATAAAATGGTCATAAATAATGAATATGATGAACATTTCAAGTCTACACTTCTGTGTTTCTGACAAACCCCTCTTTAAGTGGTCGATACAATGATAAAATCATTTTCATCGTCCCACATAAATGATAATCTGGAGTTCATATTCACTTAGAATTTGACTTCTTTCTCTTTGCTTCCCATGCCCTTTCACGCCATTGTCATGAGCAGCTTCGAAGGTTTATTTATGGATATAGATTTTTAATAAAAAACCAACCAAATTAAATATAAAAAACATAATTATTGATTAAAAATTTATTATTTTTCAATCAATTACAACATTCCATGATTACCATAAGAAAAACAAATTTTATGTATGAATGAAAAACAAATTTTATTTATGAATGAAAAGAAAAGGTGGAAAAGAAGCAGAGGGGTCGTCCCAATATGCTACATGTTCCAAAAGCTCCATGAGTGGTGCACTTTGGCGCATGGCTATCCCATAATCTTACTGCAAACATGCAATCAACACTGCTTGTAGGCATATTTCATCGGTGCCTTTATAACTAGATTACTTTCCAGTCTTCATAGGTTCACATATGAATTGAACAAATCCTCTTTACAAGGTTACTAAACTTAATAGGTCCACATACGAATTGAACAAAATTTGTATTTTTGTTTTCATGCGTTCACATATGAGTTGAACAAATCCTCTTTTCCAAGTTACTAAA
The DNA here is from genome assembly GCA_009831015.1 of Picea engelmannii. Taxonomy (NCBI): domain Eukaryota; kingdom Viridiplantae; phylum Streptophyta; class Pinopsida; order Pinales; family Pinaceae; genus Picea; species Picea engelmannii. Next base: position 12,623 of record ML855944.1, on the reverse strand, counting down.
CCTATATTCTTGGTTCTCTATTTTTTGAAATTGCATATTAAAAAAAAAAATCACTCCACAAGCTCCCCATTAACTTTCTTTCATTAATATTGCTCATTTCCACACTAAGCTACCTCACATAACTAAATTGTCATGCAACACTTATTATATAGGTAGTATGTGTAATGAATAAAGTCTAGCTTTTTTATTATTAAAAAATTTCATATATGTTATGTTAGAGAATTATTATATAACTTATATTATGTAAAGTAGATTTTAAATAATTAAATCTATTTTTTTGTTTTTTGTTTTTTAATTTAATATTTATTAATGAAAATATTATTCAATGTTAATATTAAAATAATTTTAATAAATATTATATGTATTTCTCTTTGATAACACTATTGGATATGGACTATCTTTCCATTCTATATAATATTGCCAATAAACAAGAGAAAAACAAGAAGTTTTAGTGAGATGAAAAACATATTTTTAACATGTTTGAAGTTTTTTTATTTATCTAATGTTTATTTTCTAAACTAAAAGCATAAAGTTATTTTCTAAACTAAAACCACTTTTAGAATGAATTCTTCATATTTATGAAAGAGACATAATGAGAAAAATAAAATAAAAAATTGGCTAACACAACATGAAGATGTTGTTTTCAAAATAGATTTTATGTGGTGGTGTTGATGCCAAAAGTCTTCATATATATAATTAACCTATTTTCTTTTATATATGATTATCCTATACTATCTTGATATATAGATGCAGTACAATTGTTATATTTATTTTCTTTGTAAATAAATATTTATTTAAATAACTTTAAGTATAGTCTAACTTTTTAACCATAGAATTTAATATGTATATATTTTAATTATATTAAAAAAAAAATTGTTATAATTTTTGGAGTGTTATCTGTGTATATAGATGATTAACTTTGCTATAAACATTACATACAAATTTCATTTTTAACCTCTTTGCTAAGAATGGTTTAAAAGTTAAGTTAACTATCTACTTACACTAAGTAGAAGCATAACACAAATATGAGTCATGATTGATACATTGCAAGTAAATGTTCAATATAGTTGTATGTCTTTTTTCTTTTTTTTTTCCTTTTGGAGAAAAAGTTTTTATATTCAAAAAACAATATGTTACATTCGTTTATAAGGCCATTTTAGGCATCATTAAAAAATTGTTCAGACAAAAAACCTTCCAAAAATCCTTCCTTCCTTTCCCTCGGCCTGCATACTATAAACTTGTTACAAAAATTTTTGGCTAAATAAAAAAGACAGTACTTACAGGACCTTTACAACCATTAGGCCTCTAAAATCTGAATTCCAACGCTTTCGTCTCTACACCATTCAAAAATTCATAGAAAACGAAAGCGTCATTGTGAAGATCTAAAGCCTTATTAGAAGTATTTGTATTAATTTCCCTCGGCATATGGTGAAAAGACATCCAATCAAAGACCGAGAAGGAATGCTTTATATCTCTCAAAATCGGGTCCAACCTATATTCTGAATATTATTTTTTCTATGAGCCTAGTCGATAACAAGCTTAGAGTCCCCGAGAACTTGCAATTTTTTAATTCTTTTTTCTTCAGCTAAGTTCAAAAGAGTCCTTAAATCTATGAACTCTGCCCAATTGTTAGATCCGCCTCCTAGGGAAAAAATGATAAAAATATAATGGGACTATTGGCTTTAACCATTTGTTGGTCTTTGTCTTTTCTACTTAGGATTCTTTATGGGTTATTTTGATCCTACCTTATTATCATAGATTGACCCTGGTTCAAATTTAATAAGCTTCCAACAAAATCCCTTTAAAACTATAGGCCCCTCTGGAAGACCAGAAGGCAACACAGCACACAGAGTGTACTGCGCAGTCTCACCTGAGATAGCTCTATGGATGGTTGCAATACTCGGGTGTTTTCAACCTGGGAATGAGTTGAGATATGTGGTTGTATCCTGTAATCTTTATTTATTCAGTCTAACATTTTATTATAACAGTAATTATATTCATGCATGTGAAATACCAGATCTAACTAGTTAATTCATTCATCTAATATTCACCATTTAACAACAATAAAGATGCATACATTCATTCACATAACACATGTGTTACCTATTAGAAAAACAGGACCGCGGAGCAATAAAATAAAACAAATGCAGAAACAAAACACAGAAGACACACAATACAAGAGAGACACAGATTTACGCGGTTCACCCAGTGTGGGCTACGTCCACCAGAGAAATTGCCAGGTCCTTCCTTTATTATTATCCAGCAAATGAAGGGATACAACCTACAGCAAAACTCGTTGTAACTTCCTCTTCTTTCTCTCACAGTCTCCTCTTTCAGAATACAATATTCACACCCTCGTCCATAGCCGCAATACATTTCCCTCATAAAAGAGGGTTGCCTTCTAGGGCAAAAAACCCTAACATAATCTCTACCGTTAGATCTGCGACCTTATAATGAACGGTCCAGATTTACACTGAAATTACAATATACTTTTATAAGGCAATTTTTGCTTCGGGGGCTTCGCCCCCGAACCCCCGCTGGGGGCCCGCTTTCCCCCAGACCCCCCAGCCGGGGGGATGGAACCCCCCGGACCCCGCAGAGGGGGTACCCCCCCTCTGCACTCCCCCGCATGGAAGAGTGTACATACTTCTGGGGTGTAAATACTTCATGGGGTATAGACACGGCTGAAAGCAAAGGACCTCTGCATCAGGAAGATAATCAGGC
>ML855943.1:0-18740 GCA_009831015.1 Picea engelmannii | reverse complement strand
ATGAACTCAGAACTATCTAATGGTCTCCATTTCCTTATGCCACTTAACAAAATAGAGGCCCCTATGATGGAGGCCTAGGCTTACACACTGCTAGGAGTAAGATCCTACATATTTGAACGACTGACCATTTTGAATCCATAAATCACTCCAGTTGTTGTAAGTCCAAACATGCAAACTCTATACTATATAGTGGGGAAAAAATCTCATAGGGCTGTCTTCTTTGCCAACATAGATTCATGCATAGTTTCTAAATGGTAATTTTCTACCTGTATCTTGTTCAACCCGACCACTTAATCCAGAGGGATTGGCTAGAGCTTAGGTGTCGACATTCATCTATTTAATGTATTCTCATAGCTCTTCTATGGGTTTCTCTCACTGCTACATTATAGTTCATAGTGTGCAGGCAGAAGATGTTATGATTATGACTTGTTCTCAGGTACTAGCTGGGCAAAATGTTGAAGGTGAATCAAAGCTTTAAGAACAAGATGAAGCGTAGCTTCAAGAAGAATATATTTGTCTATTCATCAACAATGAACAACAATCTGTCAATGATGTAGATTGCTCAAAATATGTATCAGAATTGTTGAGTGAATGTGTTCCTTCTGTTCTGCATCATTTGGATGAATTCAAAGAGCATCCTTATGAATAGATTGTTGTCATAAATGATGATGAAGCTTTGAACTTTAATGAAATGGAGATGAAATCTCCCACTTGGCCTAAGAGTGAAAGGCGAGATAGAATGGATGTTGAAGTGACTGAAGCTAAAGTGTGCACTGAAGGGTGCAAATAAGTTCTGTCTTTTCGTTGTCGTAAATTTAATTTTGAAGAAAATGTTAATGAAGCAGGAAGAAATTTCCATGTATGCTGTCACTAGCTGACACCTATATGACTTACTCCTCCTTTGGGCTTGGAATGAATATTAGGTCTTGATATTGATATTGTATTTTTTTTTTAAATACCTACACAAAGGTGGGAATTGTGACGTCTTTCACTCTCTTCCCGTCACTATTGCCATGTCCGAGACGTCTCTCTTTCCACCTCCAAGATTGTCGCTCCCATAGAAACCACGTCGTTGTTGCCACCTGATGGACATCATTTTTGCGATGTTCAAGAGTGTCGCTCCCATAGAAACCACATCGGAGCTAATACCTCCTCTCGTTGGTCTTGCCACCTTCAGAATGTCTCGCTTGCCACATCTAAAACATCTCACTTGCCACGTTTGCAACGTCTCACTTGCCACATTTGAAACGACGGTCTTGCCACGTTTGCAATGTCTCTCTTGCCACGTTTGCAACTTCTCTCTTGCCACATTTGAAACATCGGTCTTGCCACGTTTGCAATGTCTCACTTGCCACATTTGAAACATCGGTCTTTCCACGTTTGAAATGTCTCTCTTGCCACGTTGGCAACGTCTCTCTTGCCACGTTTTCAACATCTCTCTTGAGACATTTGAAATGTTGGTTTTTCCACGTTTGCAACGTCTCTCTTGTGACATTTGAAACGTCGGTCTTGCCACGGTTGCAACGTCTCTCTTGCCACATTTGAAACGTCGCAATATAGACGAAAATTAGGTCATCGGAAAAACGACGTCATTTGAAATGACATTTGAAGGGGTCCTATGTTTGTCAATATTTCGTCAATAGAAAGTGGCAATTGCGTCGAACTGGCTGTCGGAATTTGACCCAAATGCAGTAGTGGACGATGTGACCACCGACAGTGACCATAGCCTTATTCGAAAAGGGATTTCAATGTTTCATCATTTTTTCATTCCTGTTGCAAAGTGTTTTGAAACTCCAACTCCTGGTATCCGAAACCAAAACCAAAAGGTGTTTTTCACATTTTGGCATTTCGACATTCTTTCATTCCTTGTGATGAATTGTTTTGATGCTCGATCTCCCGGTATCCAAAATATACACAAAAAGGTGTTTCGACGTTTCTCATTTCATGACTTCAGGACTCCTATGATGAAGAGTCTCGACTCTTGACTCCTCCAACTCTCAGTATACGAACCTCCAGTCGATGTGCCTGTTTCGGGTTTTTAGGGTTTCACATTTCATGATTTCGGGACTCCTAATGATGAAGAGTCTCGTCTCTTCCAACTCCCGGTATCCGAAACTGTCCTCCTGCTTTGGGGATTTCAGTGTTTCTCATTTCACGATTCCAGGACTCCTGATGATGAAGAGTCTTAGCACTTCCATCTCCCAGTATCCGAAACTATCCTCTTGCTTTCGGGATTTCGATGTTTCTCATTTCGTGATTCTGGGACTCCTGATGATGAAGAGTCTCAACTGTTCCAACTCTCGGTATCCAAAATTGTCCTCCTGCTTTCGGTATTTTGGTGTTTCGCATTTCGCGATTCTGGGTCTCATGATGATGAAGAGTCTCGACTCTTCCAACTCCAGGTATTCGAAACTGTCCTCTTGCCTTTGGGATTTTGTAACTCCACTTCACCTTGTTCTTTAAAGAATGTGAAGGTTCTCCTAGATCCAACGTTGGTTGAACCTCGGGCTTAGATCTGACATTCATCAGGAATTCTCAATGAGATCCAAAGATCACTTTTGCTTCTCCTCCTAGGCTTACACATCCTCCTAACTTGGAATAATTTGTAAGTGTCAAAAGGCCTCGACCTTTGATCCATCCAATATCTTGAGGATGCTATCTCTCTTGAGATTTTGTAATGAGTTAACCTCATGTCTGGTGCACACCTATGCACTACGTGCGACTCTGCGCTAATCCTCTTGAGCTTACATTGTCCCTGTTTTTCCATCGCTGCATACTTTGATCTTGCCATCAATGACAAGCACACCTGCCTATAAACATGCCAACAATATCCCCCTTTTTCATTAATGGCAACTCTCAACAACTGTGCTAATCTGTTTGGACCTCCAACTATAGCATCTAGTTGAGACCACTCCTTTTCTCCCCCTTTGACATCAATGTCAATGAAAAAATTCTCCCCCTGATTTGTTGTAGTATTTTTAGGAGGTATTAGATATTCAATCAATACAAAACTCCCCCTAACAGGATGGACTCCCTTAGGTGTGAGACGGGATGACACCCAACTTCTGTCGGAGATATTCAAATGGTGTCTTAGCTAGAGGTTTAGTAAAGATGTCTGCAATTTGTTCTATGGTTGGAATGTAATGGACCCGAACAATCTGATTGGTGACCTGCTCTATCAAAAAATGGTATTTTATGGGAATATGCTTGGTATTGAAGTGGAATATAGGATTCTTGGACACACTGATGGCACTAGTGTTATCACAATGAATTGGGATCTGTGCAGTGTATTTTACCTCCAAGTCTACAAGTTTTTAAATCATCCATAATACCTGAGTGCAACAGGTAGCAACAATAATGTACTCTGCCTCTGTAGTTGATAAAGAAATGGAACCTTGTTTTTTACTCAACCATCATCCTTGCTTAATTTTCATCTAGTAACCATAGGTGTGCCCATAGGTTTAGAATATTCCATTTGAATCCTTTTCAACATTTCTCTTAGATATTTTTCTTGAGAAATGAACGTCCCTTTAGACCTCTGAGTAATTTGCAGACCAAGAAAAAATGACAGTTCACCTATCATATACATTTCAAACTCAGACTCCATGGCAGAAGCAAACCATTGTACCAATGAATGCTTATTACATCCGAAGATGATGTGATCTACATAGACCAACATGATGAGCAAATCATTATCCTCTGTTTTGATATATAGATTGTTGTCAATTGTTCCTCTCTTGAACCCTTTGTCTTTGATATACGTATCCAGTCTTTGATACTAGGAACGAGGGGCTTGTTTTAACCCATATAATATTTCTTCAGCTTGCATACTAAGTCAGGGTTATTAGACAGTTTGAAACCCTCTGGTTGTTCCATATAGACTTCTTCATTTAAATGTCCATTTAGAAAATATGACTTGACATCAATTTGATAGACTTTAAACCTTTTATGACAAGCATAGGAAAGAAATATTCTGATAGCTTCTAATCTTGCTACGGGTGCAAATGTTTCTTCAAAATCCAGTCCTTCTATTTGAGCATAGCCTTTACAGACCAATCTTTCTTTGTTCCTGACAACTTGTCCCTACTCATTCAACTTATTCTTAAAGATCCATTTGGAACCAATGATATTTTTACCTTCAGGTCTATGAACCATTTCCCACATATTGTTTTTCTCAATCTGATCAAGTTCATCATTCATTTCTTTAACCCAATGGTCATCTCTTTTAGCTTCATTAAAATTCTAGCATGGATATGAAAGCTATATCTGATTGTTCGACATTTTTTATTATGTTTCTCCTGGTTTGTACATTTTTGTCTTTGTCTATCTGAGTATCTGTGTCTTCATGTGATTCAGAGTCTTTGTTTTTTGAATCTTGCTCCTATTCATCTTCAGCTTTAGCTATGTCCTCTGTAGAAGACTCATTTTTGTACAACTCTCTTGCTAGTATTCCTTCATCAACTTTTACGTCAATACAGTCAGCCATTTTATGAAGCCTCTTATTATAGCATCTGTATCATTTACTGTTTGTAGCATACCCTAAGAAGATACCTTCATCAGCCCTGTCATCATATTTGCCAAGGCTCTCATCATTATTCTTTGTGTAACATTTACTCCCAAAGACTTTGAAGTGTTTTACTGAACCATGTCTCCCATACCACAGTTCATAAGGTTTCTTGTCACTTTGTGGTCTCAGGTGGGCTTTGTTAAGAACATGGAATGTTGTGTGTATTGCTTCTACCCAGTAGGTTTGACCAATGTTCTTCTCATTCATCATTCACCTATCCATTTACTGCACTGTTGTGTTTTGCCTCTCAACTACTCCATTTTGTTGTGGAGTTATTGGGATTGTGTATTCTCTTTTGATCCCATACTTATCACAGAACTCCTTGAAATCACTTGACATAAATTCTCCTCCTCTATCTGATCTTACCTCCTTTAACCTCTTGCTTGTTTGATCCTCGGTTAAAGCCTTAACTTTTTTAAACTTCTCAAATGCTTCATATTTTTCCTTGTGAAAAGAAACCCAAGTAATTATGGAGTAATCATCAATAATCAACATGAAGTAGTTTTCTTTCTCTGTGCCTTCCTATCTTGATGGTCCACATAAATCCATATGAACTAGTTGGAGTGGTTTCTCTATTGAAGTAGAGCTCTTGGACTTAAACTGTGTCCTGGTTAGTTTTCCTACTTGGCAAGGTTTACACATAGAATCTTGGGGCTTTGATATTCTCATAACATCTTTTACTGCCTCAAGATTTTTGAGCTTGATTAAGTGCTCAAAGTTTGGATGTCCAGGTCTCCTATTCCATAACCAAATTTCATCATGTTTGATTATATGACACTCTTCTATATCTTCTTTTAGCACATATACATTACATTTTGTCCTTATGCCTTGGGCCACCACTTGTCCCGAGTTTACAGACTTTATCTTGCAGTCCTTGGATGTGAACATTGCTTCACATCCTTTGTCACACATTTGAATTACACTGAGAAGATTATGTTTTAGCCCATCTACAAGAAGAACATCTTGGGCTTTTCCTTTTCCATTACTTAAACTCACCATCCATTTACCCTTTATTTTACCTAGAGCATCATTTCCAAAGGTTATGTTTCCTGATTTTCTTTCACTTAGAGTAGAAGCTTACCTTTGTCTCCAGTCATATGTTTGGAGCATCCATTGTCTATATACCAAGGGTTTGTTTGTCTTTGAGTTGACAACACTAATCCACACTTGTCACTTTCTTTCTTCTTCCAAACCTTGACATTTTCAGCAGGGGAATTCAAATATGGTTCAAAGTTCCTTAAGCGACAGTCAACAAATTTATGTCCATAGTTATGACAGATGTAACATTTTGGTTCATCGAATAAAGGATCATAACGATTGTTATGATTAACCTGTGTCCTTTTCCCATCCATCAAGTGATTTGCATTATGCGGTGGTTTGTTACTTGGTTGTCTCATTCTTTGTTGTGGCATATATCTATACCTTGAATATATTGATTGCTCATAATTTGATTTTAAGGAACAATTTACAACTTTATGACCAAATTTAGAACAAAAGAAATAATACCCATAGAAAAAACGTTGGTACCTGGGAAAAGTCTGTCTTCTTTGAGGAGGTATATTTCTTTCATGCCGATAATTTCTCTAATCTATAGATTAGGTTTTGGTACTTTTCCTTTCATTCCTTCTTAGTGGATGATTTTCTTTATTTGTTTCTGCAGAGTGACTGTTGTCAATGTTTGAGGATTTGACAAACTTGATAGGTTCTTTGTTTCTTGGTTGAACACTACTTGATCCCCCTTCATAACCCAAATGAGTTTTCAGCTTTGGATTCCTTTGTTGATTTAGAATGGTGGCTATTCCTTCTGAGGCTTTGATACTTGACAAATTCCGATGATACAAGGATTGAAACCTCTCCAACTCTTTTCTAGTTTTCACTACTTCTTCTTCCAGATATTTACATCTTTCCTTCTTTTCTAATAACTGTTGTTTCAGAATGTCCTCGATTTTCTTTTCCTCTTCTAATTCCACTTTTAGCAGGGCAAAGTCTTCATCAAGATGTTTACTATATTTCCCGAACTATATCAACAATTGTTTTTTCTTTCTATTCTTAATTCTGAGTCTGTCAATCTCTTCTAGTGCACTGATCAATTATCCTTCCATATCAACCATAGATTCTTCTTCATTAGCCTCACTTCCTGTGCTTTTATTATCATAGTCCTCTTTGGCCATAAGTATGAATTCATTTAGTTTATCTTCAATACAGGAGTAATTGTCTTCATCATCTAAAGGATCATCATCATTGTTTACACAAAGACTTTTCTTCTTAAAATTATTCTCTTTAAAGAAATTTATGTGTTTGTGGTTCTCCTCATCATCACATGTCTGATCATTTCTTTTGTGAGGACATTTATTTGCAAAATGGCCTATATTTCCACAGTTGAAACATTTGAAAGGTAGTTTAGCTTTGTATTTGTCTGATCCCTTCTTCAGTCTCTTCACAAATTTTGCTGCAATTTCATCTGGATCAGAATCCCCATTCTTGTCTCCCTTAAATGATGCTTCTATGGAGGTGGGTTTATCTTTAACTATTCCCATTTCATATGCAGTCAATGTTCCTAGAAGTTGATCAAACTCCAAGATTTTTAGATCATTGACTTCTTCTATAGCAGAGACCTTCGGGTTGAACCTACCTGGTAGAGATCTCAAAAAATTTTGAACTAAAGAAGGTTCCTCAAATTTTTCACCAAGTGCTTTCATTGCATTTACCAGTTCTTCAACTCTCAGAAAGTATTTTCCAATAGTTTCATCTTCTTTCATCTTCAGTTGTTCAAACTATACTTTGTAAATTTGAAGCTTGGCGTTCTTTACCTTCTCATTACCTTCATAACTGCTAATGATTTTGTCCCACATTTCTTTGGTAGTTCCTAGGTGCATAACTTTTATGGATTCTTCTTCTGCAAGATCACTCAAGATAGCATTCATAGCCTTAGCATTGAAGCTAAATTCTAGCCTATCGTCCTTATTAGCTAGTACAAATGGATTTACATAACCAGTATCTACCACATCCCATACATCTGCACCTAAAGCCATTATTTAGGTTCTCATTCTAACTTTCCAGAAGGTAAAGTTTGTACCATTGAAGAGAGGGACCTTATTGGTTGAATTTCCTTCATGGCTTGAAATGTTTAAGCTCTAAGATCTACCCTTAGATAAAAGGGGTCGACTTTGATACCAATTGTTGGAAAACTGAGAAGGGGGGGGTGTGAATCAGTTGTTACCAAGCTTAAACAATTATTCTTATTTTAAACTCTTTTCATAGCACTGAATGATAATCACAATAATGCAAGGAAGTAAGCAACAGAACATTCAACATCATTCACACATATGAAATATACAGAGATACATATCTCCTGAGGAAACCCATAAAGGGTAAAAACCTCTTTGTCTTTATATGATAAGTAATCTTTACATTATGTACATTATCATACTTATGAGCACAAACACATAATGAGAGTACCACCTTTGTTTTCCAAGCTGCAACTTGTTGAGAGAACCAACTCTCTAATTTCTCTAGCTCCTACTAGAAGGAAGCACCAACTCCCTGGTTTCTCTAGTACCCACTAGAAGGAAGCATCAACTCCCTATGTCTTCTAGCACCAACTAGATGGAAACACCAACTTCCAATCAAACACGCACCAAACTGTATAACTGAGAGCAACAATTCTCCCTCGCACCACCCTGCCACCCTAGTTTCTCTGGCTACAACCAGATGGAAGCTACAACTCCCTCTATTGAAGCACCCACTTGAACCTCTAAGAACAACAGTCCTCCCTAGCACCTCCCTTCCACCCTGAAATATAAAGTTTTCTATATGTATAAATTTATCACAGCGATACAATATTTATCATTGGCTTACCAGGGTTATCATTGTTCTGCTATGTTGCTCTGCTCTCCTGTATCAATGTCTCTCTGTCTGCATCTTCTTGCGATTTCTGATCTTCTATTTTTCTCTACAAGAGAACCTCAACCTTCCTTTAGTGTCTCATTGTCTTGTTGCACACATGCCTTGCGCGTTCTATGCTTCTACCTTTTATGCTCTGTGCGCCATGTCCATTCAACGCACCATTTCTCTTCTTTGTATTTCAGCTACTGCACAATCCTCTCAACAACAACTCACATCTCTTCTTTCTTATGCCTTCTCATAGTCTCTTTACATCTTGTGCATGACCTGTGTGCAATGCTTCTGCATGCTCTTCATGTCGAGTGCTTTGCTTGATCATCATTGCAACTCTTAAGCTTCTCTATCTATTCAACCCATGTGTCCATCATCACTGGGTGTTATGCTGAGATTCCTTAGCCTCTCCAATAGTCAAGAGTCTTTGTCTTATCTTTCACAGTCGAGCTCATCCTCTCTGTTGCAGTTACAGGCTTCAACGCTCATCCATCTGTCAATTTCCTCTACGAACAGTCTTCATTCCACTAGCATATTCCTTAAGACTCTTCAACTCATCTGGAAATCACGCAGAAGTCTCTTCAAGTCCTCTGGCAGAAACCATCAGTGGTTTCTAGCAGTTACACTGTGAACCTCCAAAGACCACTTCATCAACTAAATCACCATTGATCGATTAGCTGTGAAGAGAAACAATAGCCCTTCGATCATATTCCTGAATAACTTGCACCATTGGATAATAAATGATGGGTCTCATGCCTATTTTGCAGTTTCACAATTTGGCCTTTCGACATTTTGGCATTCTGACATTCGGCTTTTCGGCATCCTTATGGTGAGGTATCTCGACTCTCCAAGTCGCAATCTCCAAAATGGAGATTATCTTCGTGTTACATCCTCCCTTGAGACTTCGTCGATGTGACCATGGGTTATGACCAAGGGCCAATTCTGAACATGTATTTCACATTTCGTGCTTCGGGGATTTTGTGATGAGTCGTCTCGACTCTCCATGTCCCAAACTCTGAAATGGAGCTTGTCTCTTCGATATCTTCTCTACATCTTTTCGAAAATGTGACCACAGGTGGTGACCATATCCTTATTCGAAAATGCATTTCGGCGTTTCGTCATTTTGGCATTTTTGTTGCAAAGTGTTTCAACACTCCAACTCTTGGTATCCGAAACCAGAAACAAAAGGTATTTTTTGCATTTTGGCATTTTGGCATTCTGACATTCCTTGTGATGAAGTGTTTTAACGGTCCATCTCTCGATATCTGAAATCTACACAAAAAGGTGTTTCGACGTTTCACATTTCGCAACTTCGGGACTTCTGTGATGAAGAGTCTCGACTCTTGACTCCTCCAACTCCTGATATCTGAACCTCCAGTCAATGTGCATGTTTTAGTTCTTTGGGGTTTCACATTTCGCAATTTCGGGACTCCTGAAGATACAGAGTCTTGACTCTTCCAACTCCCGTTATCCAAAACTGTCCTCCTGCTTTCGAGATTTCGGTGTTTCACATTTTGCAATTTCGGGACTCCTGATGATGAAGAGTCTTGACTCTTCCAACTCCCGGTATTCGAAACTATCCTCCTTCTTTTGGGACTTATGTGTTTTGCATTTCGCGATTTCGGGACTCCTGATGATGACGAGTCTCGACTCTTCCAACTCCTAGTATCCGAAACTTTCCTCCTTCTTTCGGGATTTTGGTGTTTCGCATTTCACGATTCTGGGACTCCTAATGATGAATATTCTCAACTCTTCCAACTCCCGGTATCTGAAACTATCCTCCTACATTTGGGATTTTGTAACCTCGCTTCACCTTGCTCTTTAAAGAACATGCAGGTTCTCCTGAATCCAACGTCGGTTGGACCTCAAGCTCAGATCTAACGTTCATCAGGAATTCTCAATGGGATCCAAAGATCACTATTGCTTCCCCTCCTGGGCTTACACATCCTACTAACTTGGAATAATTTCTAAATGTCAAAAGGCCTCAACCTTTGATCCATCTAAGATCCTGAGTACGCTATCTGTCTTGAGCTTTGGCAATGAGTTAACCTCATCCCTGGTGAAAACCTATGCACTGTGTGTGACTCTGTGCTAATCCTCCCGAGCTTACGTTGTCCCTGTTTTTCCATCGCTACATACTCTGATATTTCCATCAATGAAAAGCACACCTGCCTGTAAACATGCAAACAATGAGGCACCTTTTTTGTTACTTGATCGGTTCAATATATACTTTTTTTACATTTTGGCCATTCTTCTTTTGATACATTTTCTCCATAATATAGAATATGATCATCGGGACATGCATGAATAGCTTGATACTCCATTCCAATATATTTCATAATGTTATGTAAATACTGATATGTGTGAAAAAAAAAAATTGGCAGTGGTAACAAAAATTCACCTAATAATCTACAACATAAAAAATCGATACTCGTTAATGTAAATAATATTAATCGTACATATTGCATCCAAAATTTACTCCTGATCTACTAACAATAAAAATAGAGGAAAAAAAAATACTTGTATCATCATGTACTAAGTGTGACAAAATATATTACATACCTTAGCAGTTCTGTCACATGATTGTTTGACAAGCCATTCATAACCTTTAAGTTCACCAACAACAATATTGCAGAGAGAATACTTGTTTTGGAGCCTTCATAAAGATGTTGAATTGCGTTCTCAGGTACAGGTATTTCAAAAACACCATCAAGCTGGTCATCATCATCATCATGCATTCCAACATTATTAAATGTCTACACGATCAATATATTTTTTGAACCTTCTTCAATTTGGTTATAAGAATCAACATATTTTTCCATAGGATCATTAACTTGATCTTCAATATTTGCTCCATGTTCCTAAACAAGTGTTTGTACAAACATCTCTTCCTCCACAGGCAGTGCCCTAGGTTTTCATTCCATTATAATTACAAAACATCAATTAATATTAGTGTATATAACAAATATTTATAACGATACAAACATACTCTATCCAATGGCTACAATCACCAAGTCATGTTGAACCATTTTATAGATACATGATTTAATAATGATCCAATATGAAATATAACATACACATGTGCATATTCTAAATTTTAGCAAGGAGTATGGATTTGACTAAAGTAGATACATTGTTGGATGTGTCTACAATAGGGCGACTATCCCATAGACGTAGGAGGGAAAGTCAAAACATCCATAGTACTCACACACACACCATAAGGGGAAAACAATGTGAAATAAATTACTTAACTAATTATAAATTCAATAAAATTAAAACATATCATTGTACATACCTCACTTACAAATCAACCATGCAAAATATCTCCTAAACAACCATGCAAATTATATCCACAAAAAATTCATGGATTTGAATAGAAGCTACAACCACAAGTATATGATAGTATTCCCTCACTACTAGATGGTTGTGTTATGCCCAAATAGGAGTTGATGTTAATACCCCACTAGTATATGTGACGCAGACCCCTGACCCTTAGGCCAAGATATACATAGGATTGATCATATTCAAATCCACAGAACTGAAATTGTCCTTTCGGGCCCTCACTTGAACCCCACGAATCCGATCCATAAGTCCTTCATGAAAAACCCACCTACAGAATGTGCACCAAGTGTGAGTCTTCACCTCCACACGACCACAACCCAGGCCTTAGCGCAAGCACCTTTCATGACTTGTGATCTCGTGAGTTTGTGAGTCAAATACCCTCAACTCCAAACCTTCAGTACCGGAGATGCAATACGGGTATGGCTCCTTCCTTGATAGCGCCTTCCACAAGAAATCGCCAACTAGGGCCTAACTCTAGCAACCCTCGCAACTCACAAATTCACGAGTTGGAGTTTTGAGCCCTCGTGTTCCTCCTTTGTGAATCCATAAGACATGATAAGTAAAAATTGGGTTGACTCCTTCCCAGGCGATGTGTGTCCACCACCTGTCAACCACACAGTCCCCACCTGATGTATATGCCACGTGTTCGCACGAGCCCTTGACACTCGCGACTTTGCGACATTAGCGATCAAGGTGAAACTCCTTAACCCTCCAAAACCTTGATACATGATGTAGTGAGGTTCCAAATCTCATGGCTCTCCTTCCTCCTCGATCGACAGTTCAGGTCGAATTGCAATCTTGTAACTCGGGGGTTTGAAGCACAAGGAACTCTGCCACCCTGCTCGCGATACCCAAATTCATGAAATGACCCAGATCTCTACCATCTGTCCTCCAAAATGGATAGTCCTGAGGCTTTAAGGACTTGACGAGTCCTCTTCCTTCTGTTGTTATGAGGTTTAAACCTCACGCACCTTTTCTGGATCCAATGACTCATGACAACTCGACACTTCTCCCTCAAAGTTTATGTCGTCCATTCTACCCTTCTATGTAGCTTCCTAGGGATTAAACCCCCCACACCTTCTTCCGGATCCGATGGCTATCAGTCCTCTGTGCTAGATCTGATGGCCCAGATCTATTCTCCTACACACTCTTCTCCTGTTTCTTGGACGTAGTCTCCAACGGTCCAAATCTCATCCTCCTAGTACCGATCCAATGATAGCTATGCTCCTCCTCTTGAGCTTGCGCTTCTTCCTTTCCCTTGGAATATTTCTTTCTCCAAAAGGCCTTGGCCTTTGTCTCTACTGCATATGCTATAACCTTGGCTCTCGCCTATATTCTAAGAGGCGTTCCTCCTCCTGAGCTTCTCAAACTCTAAACCCTCTAAAGGGTTTTCTTGGCCTCTGCAATTTCTTCTAGGGTCCTTGCACGCAACTCTGTTATCCTTCCTCAGCTTTTCCTTCTCGAACCTGTGTAAGGGGTTCGACCCTTTTCTCTCCTTTCAAAGGGGAATTTGGTGCCCTCTTGACAACCTCCTACTCAAGCACGCTTTGCTGAGAAAATAGAGTGTTCAACAACTCTATGAGTGTCTTTCTCCTTAACACTTCTCTTTTCTAAGAAATTGAAATAAGAGTTCCTTCTATGCACACTTGCACCAACTCAATGCCCACCTGACAGAGTTCTCCAGAGTCCTCAGTGACTCTGTATTCTCAATAACTCAAAATAGAGTTCTCCTGTGCACTCCTTGCACTTGCTCGATGCCCTCCTGGTAGAGCTCTATAGAACCTCAGACGTTTTGTCTTCTTTGTGCCCTCCTCTGCACAGTTCTTCCTTCAAGGTGTTTAGAAACCTTGAGGCCTCCTCCTTGAGTCAATGACTTCCTCAAGTGCACCCTCCTGGCACGTCTTTCTCTAAGTTCCGCAGAATTTGGAAGTGCGGTCTATGCACTAGCTTACAGAACCCCCAGTGTTCTTTCATGCAACCTCTTGCATGAAACAACAAAGAACCAGACCTGGAATCAAAGAACCCAACAAACAACATTTTTTTTCTATAACCTGCAAATGTTTACAAACATACATCTACAACATATCATAAATGCATAAATACATTCATCAACAAACACAGAATAACATGCAGGAAAAACTGCTCTGATTGTATTAAAATGAAATGCCTCTTTACAATGTGAGCTCGGACTATAACAAAGTCACAGATTCCTCTTTTCTCCCTATTCTCTCTATTCTTCTCTACCTCTCTACCGACTAACTGCCTACAGAAAAAAAAAAAGATCTTTTTACAAAAGGGGCTCCTTGATCTCTTCCCTCCATCTCACCAACTCTCATTAAATTACATTCAATTACATTGAATGGTTGTCTAGTCTGAATCAGATACAGATCTCAGCCTTACAACCATTTAAGGAAAACTTTATCTAAAGATTGCACACATGCATGGATATTGGCTTTACTAGCCTTACAATATTTAATACAATTTTCAAATTTGAAGTTTGAAAGTGAGAGGGTTGCGCCTCTCCTCTCCATTGAATGTGCGCTTGATGTGTTGGCTGGCTGGCGCTTGATGACGTGGAGCGATGCTTCTGAATCCCCTGGGCCAAGATCCGCATAGGATCGATCTTCTTCGAATCCGCAAAACTGAAATAGTCCTTTCGGGCCCTCGCTGGAACCCCGCGAATCTGATCCATAGGTCCTTCATGAAAACCCCACCTGCACAACGTGCACCAGGTGTGAGTCTTCACCTCCACAAAACCAAAAACAGGGCCTTAGCGCAAGTGCCTTTCATGACTCGTGATCTCGCAAGTTTGTGAGTCGAATACCCTTGAATCCAAACCTCCAATACCCGAGATGCGATAT
This sequence comes from Picea engelmannii, assembly GCA_009831015.1. Classification (NCBI taxonomy): domain Eukaryota; kingdom Viridiplantae; phylum Streptophyta; class Pinopsida; order Pinales; family Pinaceae; genus Picea; species Picea engelmannii. Next base: position 4,076 of record ML855943.1, on the reverse strand, counting down.
GGGTATGGCTCCTTCCTTGTTAGCACCTTCCACAAGTGACTGTCAGCTAGGGCTTAACTCTAGCACCCGTCGCAACTCGCAACTTCACGAGTTGGAGTGTTGATCCCTTGTGCTCGTCCTTTGCGAATCCTCGAGACACGATAAGTAAACAATGGGTTGAATCCTTCTCAGCTGATGTGTGTCCACCACCTGTCAACCACCCGGTCACCACCTGACGTATGTTCCACGTGTTCACACGAGCCCTCGGCGCTTGGCACTTTGCGACTTTAGCGATCAAGGTGAAACTCCTTCACCCTATGAAACCTTGATACATGATGTAGTGAGGCACCAAATCTCACAGCTCTCCTTCCTCCTTGATCAACGGTTCAGGTCGAATCGTGATCTCGCGACTCGAGTCTTTGAAGCGTAAAGAACTCTGCCTCCCCATTCATGATACCCGACTTTGCGAAATGACCTAGATCACTGCCACCTGTCCTCCAAAATGGATGGTCCTGAGGCTTTTGAGACTTCATGAGTCCTCTTCCTTATACTGTTATGAGGTTTAAACCTCGTGCACCTTTTCTAGATCCAACGGCTCATGGAAACTTGACACTTCTCCCTCGAAGTTTTTTCCATCCATTCTACCCTTCTGTGCAGCTTCCCAGGGATTAAACCACTCACACCTTCTTCTAGATCCGATAGCTATCAGTCCTCTGTGATATATTTGATGGCCCAAAAATATTCTCCTGAGCGCTCTTCTCCTATTTCCTGGACGTGGACTCCAATGCTCCAGATATCGTCCTCCGAGTACCGATCCAATGACAGTTGTGATCCTCCTCCTGAGCTTGCACTTCTTCCTTTCCCTTGGAAGATTTCTTGCTCCAAAAGGCCTCATCCTTTGTCTCTACTGCAAATCCTGTAAAATTGGATCTTGCCTGTATTCTGAGAGGCATTTCTCCTCCCAAGCTTCTCAAACTCTGAACCCACCAAAGGGTTTTCTTGGCCTCTATAATTTCTTGCGGGGTCCTTGCACGCAACTGTACTATCCTTCCTGATATTTTCCTTCTCGAACCTCTAAGGGGTTCAACCCTTTTCTCTCCTTTCAAATGGGAATTTGGTGCCCTATTGACAACCTCCTACTCAAGCACGCTTTGCTAAGAAATAGAGTATTCAACAACTCTATGAGTGTTTTTCTCCTTGACACTTCTCTTTTCTCAGAACTTGAAATAAGAGTTCCTTCTGTGCACACTTGCACCAACTCAATGCCCACCTGGAAGAGTTCTCCAGAGTCCTCAGTGACTCTGTGTTCTCACTGAACTCAAAATAGAGTTCTTCTGTGCACTCCTTGCACTTGCTCGATTCCCTCCTATCAGAGCTCTACAGAACCTTAGATGTTTTATATTCCCTGTGCCCTCCTCTGCATAGTTCTTCCTTCAAGGTGTTCAACAACCTTGAGGCCTCTTCCTTGAGTCAATGAATTCCTCTGGTGTGCCCTCCTGGCACGTCTTTGTCTAAATTCCACAGAATTCAGAAGTGCACTCTATGCACTGGCTTACAGAACCCACGGTGTTTTGTCATGCAACCTATTGCATGAAACCACAAAGAACTAGACCTAGAATAAAAGAACCCAATAGACAACAATTTATGTCTGTAACCTGCAAATGCGTACTAACATGCATCTATAGCATATCATAAACACATAAAGACATTCATCAACAAACACAGAATAACATGCAGGAAAAACTTCTCTGATTGTATTAATATGAAATGCATCTTTACAATGTGATCCTGGATTGTAACAAAGTCACGGCTTCCTCTCTTCTCCCTATTCTCTCTATTATTCTCTACCTATCTACCGACTAACTGTCTACAGAAAAAAAAAAATATCTTTTTTTCAAAAGGGGCTCCTCGAGCTCTTCCCTCCATTTCACCAACTCTCATTAAATTACATTCAATTACATTGAATGGTTGTCTAGTCTGAATCGGATCTATATCTCAGCCTTACATCCATTTAAGGAAAACTTTATCTAAAGACTGCGCACATGCATGGATTTTGGCTCTACTAGCCTTACAATATTTAATACAATTTTCAAATTTGAAATTTGAAAGTGAGAGGATTGCGCCTCTCCTCTCCATTGAATGCGTAGTTGATGTGTTGGTTGGTTGGCGCTTGATGATGTGGAGCAATTCTCCTGCATCATACTCCTCTGCTGTGAGAAATTCATGAGCTCCTACTCATGAGCTTCCTAGCATGGCTGTTGAAACCCACCTGGAGCCTGAACAGTTCTTTGGAGTTTCTCATTCGCTCCATTGCTTCACTATTGCTGCTATTGTTTCTTCTTCCCTACCAGTCTAGCAAGTTATCCTCTTCTCAGCTCCTCCTCACTGTCAGTTTCTGTTGTTGACCTCGACATCAACCTTGTAATCTTCTCAATCTCCTTGTCCAGCTGTTCCCATGGCTAGCTCTCCTTTTGTATCCTGCTCCACTGCACTTCTTCTTTGCAAATGGGTAGATCATCCTGATCCCCCATGTTATCTTCTTCCTTTGTGGCCTCAACTTGCCACTCTGTTGCAAAATTTAGTTTTGGAGTCTTATCACTGAGTCTCTTCTCAGCTTCCCCTTTTGATAGCTTTTCTTCTTCCATTTCTCCTACTGGTGCATATCCAGCTTCCTCTAGTTGCTCCTTAGACTGAAATTATGATTCACCTTCTATTGCAAACCTCAGTGTTGTAGTCATCATCTACTCAACTCCTTGGCTAAAATTTCTGATTGATTCCTCAGAATGCTCCTCTGCTAACATCTGCATGACTGTCTGCTCATGGAAGTCATCTACTGGTTTTGGATGGTTCAACCAATCCTCCAGCATCTCCAACTCCATCTCCCATGGAGTGAGCATCTTATCTGCATGCTCTTCTTCTGCTACATCTTCCAGTGTTGTAGTTATCCTCTGTTCAGCCTCTTGACTGAAAATTTTGAGCATTTCTGCTGAATGCTCTTCTTCCTCAACTGGGTCAGGTTCTGATGTCTGTCCCATTTCTTCTTTCTCTTAGGTGGCTTTTGACATCTTCTCCTTCATCATGATAGTCACCGCTAGTTGTCTTTCTGTTGTTGCTGCATTGGCAACACACACACTGGCCTCAACTAGGCTATATGGAAGGAATACATTTATCCCTCCAATCATTAGAATGCTCTTCTGATATTCCTTCTCTATCAATTTTCCTTGCTGATATGAACTCACCTTTAAGCTCATCTTCTCTGTCATCCCCTCTCGCCGATAAAAACTCATCCCTGAGTTCATGAGACTTTCAAACAGTCTCATATAGTCTCCCTTGACCTCCTGGAAATATGGAGTTCCTCCTCTTTGTCTGCCCACCTGAAAGTCTATGAGATAAATCGATCCCATCTCAGTGCCCTCCAGGAAATTTGAACTTTCAGCACCGCCCTCCTGGCAGTATACGAGACCTTCACTTGATCCGTTTCTATTACCCACCTGAAAATTTGAAAGTCCATCTTTTCCCACTTGGCAGTCTATGAGATCATCCAGTGATCTCAGTTCATCCTCAATGTCACCGAGATTTCTCCCAGTCTCTGGTTCACACACATGAACCATCTCCTCTTCATCTCTGAGGCTTTCCACATACCTTAGCCATTCATTCAATAGCCTTCGCTGCCTTTTGGCCAGCAACTCCTTGACTAGCCACTTTACCCTTCTCATTATGGGCTATTCATATACCCAATGTGTCTTTGTGTTTTACTGCACCTGCAGTGAAAGATATTCCATCCTCACCCTTATCTTAGCGAGTTCTTTGTCAACCTCTGCTTTACTGATCTGTTGGTGGTCTCCTCTTCCACCATGCTCATGGCCTTCAGTAGCCATTTTCTTCCTCAAGAATGTGACTGATCCTTCTGGATCAACCCACCTGGCTGTCTACCATTGTTTCTCACCCTGCAACAATCTTCACCTTTTACCTGTCTCCTATAGGCTCTTCTTCACCTCGCTTCCTCTTTTGCCTGAAATATATGAGAAAACTTCTTCTTTAATACCAACTTTGGGACAGACCCCCGACCCTCGGGCCAAGATCCATAGAGGATCGAT
>WSFP011391614.1:0-27982 GCA_009831015.1 Picea engelmannii | reverse complement strand
GAGTGTGCATGGACTGGTGGAATAAATACCCTTTGTGGATATGCCAATCTTTTTTACCAAGTGCATGATCTTTTCTCCCAACCTGCAAAGGAGTAATGAAATATTATTAGTATCTTACTATTGTACAAACATTACAGAATTAGATAAATAAAAGAGTCAAATAATACTTCTCTGAGATCATGATTGAATACCAGAGGGTCAACTTTGCATTGCAAAGTAGTTGATCCATGAAATAGGAGGGGAAGTTGGTGCATAATCCATCTGATGGGTTCCCTCGCAAGACCAAGGTGCCCATCATCAATTTATATACATTTGAAATTATTACCTGCACAAGTAATAAAAAATAAAAAAACTTCTAATTAAGTTCAATGGATTTGATATCCTGTAGTTTATAATATACAGAGAGAAGATATACAAAAGGAGCACCGACGATAATCAAGAGTAGGGTTATAATAACCAACAATTATTCAAAAAAAATACCCAAACTTCCTACACAGGGCCAAATAATACTATAGAGAACTCACATATTAAAATAGAGCTACCTTTATACACATGTTGAATACTACTTACAGTAAAGGAACCATTAAAGTATGAAGTAAGGACAAAGATTTACATAATGCGATCTAGATATATATACATATATATGGGTAATAACAATAGAAAGAAGTTTAAATCATGAAGCACCACAGAGGAACAAATAAGGAAATATGGGTGTATGAATATTCCAGTGAGCACCTAATTATTTTATTAAAATAGAATGAAATCCTTGATCATAATAAAAAAATAAGACATATTTTTTTCTAAGTAGAGTGGTTGAAGGCATTTTCTCTCAAAACTATAGACATATTGAACTATAAAAGTTGAGCTAACTTTAAAAGGGAAAGGTTGAATAGTTGTTGGTGTTTTAGCAGAGACAGAGCACATTTTCCTTATCAGAAAGGATACTCCTTAACCACTGACTTCATACAAGAAGCATTGTTTTCATTCTTCGATGAATAAGGTTTTTAACCTTTCTATATAAAACACAAAGTGAAATTAAGAAATTAAACTACAAAGTTAAATAATCGAAGTCTGAAACCTATTCATTAAGTGTATGAGGTTGTGAAGGCTACAAAAAGGTGTTAAAATATAATAGTTAATATCATAACCTTTCGGAAATGATTTTCATCCAGTCTCTACCTGTATAGGTCCCAAACTGACTGCTAATTCCTTACATAGTACTTTCAAGACAAAGGTTACGGATTATAACCACTAAGTACAAACTCAAAACCTGCATGAGAAAATTGTAGAGAGTTTATCTTATAACCATAATGATCATGGTTTTCCAGAGGAGGAACCAAATATACATGCTTAAAATACAAACATCCAACACAGGAGAAAACCTAATAACAACCACCAAACCCAAATGTTAATATTTAAAGGGGTTTACCTAACATACATGAAACATAATTATCACTTTCGAATCCAAGACAAGTGCATCTAAGGTTGCAAAATCGTGTGGTTGTTACCTACAGACCAAATAAATCAGAGTACGAGAAATGTGACTCAACAATCAAAGAGATTATACATTAAAAAGAGATTATAGATTTCATAGACGAGAGAAGGTAGATTTATAGACATACATTACCCAGAGTATACATTGCACAGACAGGGAAGGCAGTTTTGTAAAAATACAATACATAGACCAGAGAAGGAAACTTTGTAAACATACATTGCATGAAGAACATAAACAGTAGAGAAATTACTCACCCGTGCACATGGAGAATCCTTGGAATGTGTTGCTCTTTCCATCCCTCACCAGAGCCAAAGCATTTCCAAAAAAATCATGAGTCGCTTACAGTGTAGAGGGAAATATTTTATGAGACCAAAAGGCTACTATGAAGAATGAATGACACCTCAAAGCCATCGCTAGCGGGAGTAAGAGAGATTGGTATGCCCCATACCTCTGCCATTTGAAATCTGACAGCGACGCCCGCTACCTCACAACCCGCAGGTAGGAAGGTCGGCATGAACACATGATCTTTCCTTCTTCCTCGGCTCGAATAACTATAAGGCTCTTTTATTTCCCTATCAGGAAATCCACACCCACAGAAAATTCTTCTTGGGATCTCCTCTTCACAAATCAGGAGATCGAACTTCGCAACTTCGCGAATCCAACGGTCGAGCATAGGTCTCTCGAATCCCCGAAACCCGACAACCAGTCAACGCTGACCTTTCTCTTCCGCTATCAGGTTTTCCCTTATCGCTATTTCGGCACTCGCGATGTCAAGAAAATCGGTTATCCGACTCTCGAGTCCTGATATACCGAAACTATGATACACACGTGAGTTGACTATTCACCATCCCGTCACCTTTGTTAGGATTTTGGACTTCGCGGGATCGCGAATCCTGATGCAAATGTTCTGGGAATTCTCACTGCAAAACCCCAATACAATGTGCCACCTTTCCACTAACTGACTTCTCTGTGGTCCCACACAATTCCACTCGACTATCGGGATATCGTGTTTCGCAATTTCGCGATTCCCGTTGCCAAATTCATGGGACTTCAACCCATGAAAACCCGATATGAAAATTCACGAGTATATTCGACGGTCCTTGTGACTCGAATCTACGGTTCTGCCCCTCCTAAGCTTTGAACCCTTCGAGAATACTCCACTGTATCTTCCTAACTCCTCCGTGAGATCTGACGGCTCACGGGATGTCACAAATCCTCCTCGCAGAATACCGACCGTCTGTTCCTCCTGACGAAATCTCTGAAATGACTAAGTGTTCCTCCGTGGAACTCATCCACTTGCGTGCAAAATTGTGATGCTTCTTGCACACTTTCAAGGGACAACTTATCTACGCTGTCCTTCGATAGTCTCAAAGACCTTATCCTTCCTGAGATTTCTTATAACTGCAAATATTAGAAAAGATTCTTGCGCGCACTCTTTGCAGCAACTTTTAGACACTCCCAAGTGCTAAAACCCCTTCGACCCTATGCACACCTGCAGCAGTAGTCTATAAACGCTTTACTCTGGTTTGCAACCCTAGACTTAGCTTGGCCTGCGCACCCATTGCATGGCTCCTATCCCCAACTGCACTTCTAGATGAATGAGAACAAAAGCTACCCTATATGAACCCTCTGTCAACGCACTCCTTGCGGACACTTCAACTGCACTCCTTGCAGGAAACCCTTTTCAGATAGAGAAACAATTGAAAATCATTCCCTCTTCCCCTCAGACTTCAACTCAAACATGAAATCATATACACAACATATAAAGAAAATGTATAACTGGAAGCAAACATTCATGAGCATATCATTCAACATCAATATACAGAGAACAAACAAAAAACCATGAATTTGAATCAAACTCTTCTATTAATTCAAATGTGTGTACATGGGTTTTCTTACACTGCTCTCTGTTTCTCTTCTTCTCTATGCTCATAATAATGTTACAATACACAATGAGGGTGTCTATATCCCGTTTCCCTCTTGCGCTCTCAAACAGTCTAATCTAGAATTAAATTCTATCTACCTGCATTAACTACTTTCAATGCCTTCTACCTACTAAGGACGAGAGAAAATGGCTCAAGGTCCATTTACATTATACAAGTGTGCCTCTTCTTAATGACTACCTTTAAGATTTCACAACAACTTTAAGCTTATTTCAAAATTTGTGTTGGCGCTCCTTCCAGCTATCCTTCACTTCCACGCTAGCTCGCTTGATGTTGACAATGCTCCTGCATCATACTCCCTCGCTTGAAAATTTTCATGGGCTCCTTTCCATGAGCTCTTGCATGGTCTGTCCATGCCTCTGTATCTCCGTTTCATTCTCCCAGCTGGCATCTTCAACTAGATGGTTCTTCCACTTGACCAGATACTCAAAGTATTGCTTTCACCTGGTCCTCTTGCTCTCTCATTTGTCCAGTATGCACTCCATCTGCGACTTATATTCTACTGGCATATGATTCATCCACTGGATCATTGGATGCTTATTTCCATTCTCTACTTCCTCAGCCTTATATGGGTACAAATCTGAGATATTGAATATCAGAGAAATTCTGATCCCATCAGGTAATTCAATCTGATAAGAATTCGCCCCAAATCTCTTCAAGACCCTACATGGCCCGATTTTCTTCATTTTTAATTTATTATATGTTCCTCTCGGGAACCTTTCTTTCCTCAAATGTGCCACAACCAAGTCACCAACCTCAAATTGAAGTTGTCTTCTATGATAATCTGCTCTGCGCTTATACTCTTGACTTGAATTCAGCAATCGCTGCTTCACCTGATTGTGAAGTTCCTTCATTGCCTCTGCGAATTCTTCTGCACTAGCTCTCCTAGTCACACTCTGTTCTGAATCCCTCAGTTAAGAAATTCCTCTCAGCTGCATGCCATACAGAACCTAAAATGGACTTTTCCCTGTGCTTCTCTTAACTGATTCGTTATAATCAAACTCGGCCTGGGGTAATATGTTGTCCCACTGGCTGTGGTTTTATATCACCAAGCTTCTCAGTAAGTATCCCAAACTTCTATTGACCACTTCTTTTTGTCCATATGTCTAGGGATAATAAGATGAACTAAATGACAAGTTAGTTCCCAGCTTCTTCCATAAGGTCCTCCAAAAATGCCCTATGAATTTAGTGTCTCGATCTGAAACTATACTCCTTGGTAAGCCATGAAGTTGAATGACCTCCTTGAAAAACAGATTCGCAATGTGAGTTGCATCACTGGTTTTCTGACATGGAATGAAGTGTGCCATCTTGGAAAATCTATCCACCACCATAAAGATTGAATCACAACCTCTTTGTTTTCTTGGCAACCCCAATACAAAATCCATGTTGATTGCATCCCATGGCCTCTTTGTTATGGGAAATGGTTGATAAAACCCTGCATTTTGTTTCCTCCACTTCGACTGCTAGAAAATTGTACATCTGTCCACGAATATCTGGACATCTTCTTGCATTCCCGGCCAAAAATATGACTCATTCAGCTTTGTGAATGTCTTTTTGTGACCAAAGTTTCTTGCTAATCCTCCACTATGTTTCTCCTTCAACAAATTCTCCCTCATGGAGCATTTCAGAATACACAACTGATTGCCCCTAAACAACAATCCTTCCTGGACCATATACTCTATCCATGGACTTCTATCTCTGAGAACTGGATTCTCAGTTGCTTCATATGCCTCTTTAAAATATGGATCATCGTCATACATGTCCCTGAGGTCATTAAAACCCAACGTTTTGACTCTAAACTCCTCCAACAAAAAACACTTCCTGCTCAAAGCATTATCCACTTTGTTAGCAGTACCCGAAATATGCTTTATCAAAAAAGTGAAATTATGCATATACTCAACTCATTTGACATGTCTCTGATTCAACTTCTCTTGTTGAGTCACAAACTGCAGTGCATGATTGTCACTGTATAAGACAAACTTTTTCGGGATTAAGTAATGTCTCCATTTCTTCAATGCCTCGATGATAGCATAGAACTCCTTATCATAAGTGGAGTATTTCACTTTCGCTTCATTCAGCTTCTCGTTGAAGTATGCTATCGGCCTGTATTCTTGACTTAAGACTGCCCCTATTGCAAATCCACTTGCATCGCATTTCACCTGAAACATCTTTCGTAAATCCAGCAACACCATAACTGGTTGTTCTGTGATCTTCCTCTTCTACAGATTGAAACTCTTCTCAGCCTCTTCAGTCCAATGAAAAGACTTGTGTATTTTCTTCACTATATCCATCACCACTGCGCTAATTCCACTGAAATTCTTGATGAACTTTCGGTAGAAACTAGCCAATCCGTGAAAACTTCTCACCTCAAAAATATTCCTCGGTGATGGCCAATTCTTGATTACCTCCACCTTACCTGGGTCCATCCTCAACTCATCAGCACCAATAACAAACCCCAATTAAATGAGCTATATCTTCATGAATGAGGATTTCTTCATGTTTATCAATAGCTTCTCCTGTTGAAGTTTCTACATCACTGTAGCCAAATTCTTCAGATGCTCTGCCACTATTTTGTTGTAAACCAGTATCTCATCCAAATACACAATGACAAATTTTTCGATGCACTCCTTCAGGACTTCATTCATCAACCTCATGAAGGTACTCGGCACGTTTGTTAAGGCAAATGGAATAACAAGCCATTCATACAACCCTTCATTGGTTTTGAAAGCCGTCTTCCACTCGTCACCTTCTCTCATGCGTATCTGATGATAACCACTTTTCAAATCAATCTTTGAATAATACTTTGCTCCACTCAGGAAATCCATCATATCATCCATCTTTGGCAATGGAAATCTGTACCTGATGGTTATCTTGTTGATCGCCCTTGAATCAGTACACATCCTCCAGCCTCCGTCTTTCTTTGGACTGAGTACTGTTGGAACAGCGCATGGACTCAAGCTTTCGCTAACCAAACCTTTGTCCAACAAATCCTGGACATACATTTTAACTTCCTCATTCTCTTGCGGAGTTAATCTGTACGCGACTTTGTTTGGAAAACTGGCTCCTGGTATGAGATCAATATGATGACTCACACTTCTAATCGATGGCAATGAATGAGGTAATTCATCCACTATAATGTCAGCGAACTCTTCCAGCAATTCTTGAACTTCCTCTAGTAAATCATCTATCCTTGTGTTAGTCAACACAATTTGAGGATTTCTGACCACAATGAACTGTGGATCCTCCTTTTTCTTAACCTCTGTAAGAAGTTCCTTCCCACTCATGAGAATTACTATGTTGCTTACTTCCGGCTTCAACTCCTTATCCTTGATCGGAAGCAACATGTGTGTCCTCCCATTCTTCTCCAGGGTGTATGTGTTCATTCTCCCATCATGAATCACATTCCTGTCATATTGCCATGGTCTTCCTAGTAATAGATGACAAACATCCATAGGAATGACATCACACAATATCTTATCATTATATCCCCCTATCTTAAACTCAACTAAACATTGTTTAGAGACGGTTACCTGGTGTCCTTTTTGTACCCATGAAACTCTGTATGGGATTGGATGATTAGTCGTCTCCAGCTCCAGCTTCTCTACCATCTCCGTAGAAATGAGATTATCCATGCTACCACTGTCTACAATGACCTTGCATACCATGTCCTTAGTCTTCCAGCTAGTCCTGAAAAGTCTAGTCCTTTGGACTGAACTCTCCACCTCCTTCTCGAGTGTCAAAAGGACTTTTCGCATCATCAATGATCTTTCGCCTTCAGCATCTTCTGCCTCAACATCCCGCCTCTATGCGTCGGTGATGTGAGCTTCTCCACTTTCCTTATTTTTATCTGGACACTTGTAAGACTTGTGCCCATTCTTTCCACACATGAAGCATTTTATCACTCCACCTCTGCCTCTTCCTCTGCCTCTAGTATGAGGAAAAGTATTATTATCAACATAATCTACTCTCTGCTCACTATGTTTTCCTCTTTGTTCAACATATTTCCCTCACTATGAGCTTCCACCTCTCTCAGTTCGAGTCTGAGGTTTCTTCCAGTCTTCTTTGGGCTTCTGATATTTATCCTGGGCAACTAATTTTCCTCTGGGATGACTTCTGCCTCTGCCCCTCTGACTCTTCTTTCAGCTCAGCTTCTCTTCTGCTTTTAGAGCCATCCGATAATCATATTCCACCGTTCGGATGGTTACCATGCTCATCTCATCCTGGGTATCATATCTCAGGCCATTCATGTATCTAGCAACCTTCTCATCATCGCTCTCCCGATGACCTGCCCTGATGTTCAATTTATAGAATTCCTCAGTGTATTCTTTCACTGTCATCAGCTTCTATCTCAGGTTATGCATCCTCCTAAACAGAGTAATTTGATAATCCCTGGGGATGAATTTCGCCTTCATCTTTGCGATCATTTTGTCCCAGCTCTTGATTTTCTGCTTGCCCTTGTAGCATCTATCAGCTTGTAGTTCATCCCACCACAATGTTGCATGTCCCTTCAATCTAGTGAAAACATGCTTGACCTTCTTGTCTTCCTCAACATCTTCATAGTCAAAGTATGTGGCTAGAGCTCTAATCCAGTCCAAAAACTCCTCTGCATCCAAGTTTCCCTCATAAACTGGAATGTCCATTTTTTCTCTTGCACCCATTCTTGCAATAGCTCTGATCAAACATTCATTTGATGCATCTTCAGTTGCAACTTCTTCTTCTTGTTCAGCCTCAACTTCACTTTCAGAATCACTTAGATCCCCCGCACCGACTGTGTGTCTTTGCGCTATCTCCATGTCTTTGAGTCTAGCTCATAGATCGTGCATTTTTCTCTCTATGACTAGATCAGTCATCTACCTGCCTCTTCTTCTCAGAATTTCCCTATCCTATGGATCGGGTGTTTGCATGTCACTTCTCCTGGGCGGCATGGCGAGTTCTTATTTCTCTACTACAGAAAGAAAAGAACCTTTCTGTGCTCTCATACCACACTAACAGCGACACCCGCTACCTCACAACCCGCAGGTCGGAAGGTCAGCGTGCACACAGGATCTTCCCTTCTTCCTTGGCCCAAAGAACTCTAAGTCTCTTCTATTTCCCTATAGGGAAATCTACACCCACAGAAAATTCTTCACAAATCCGGAGATCGGACTTCGCGACTTCGCGAATCCAACGGTCAAGCGTAGGTCTCTCGAATCCCTGAAACCCGACAACCAGTCAACGTTGAACTTTCTCTTCCGCTATCAGGATTTCCCTTACCGTGATTTTGGCACTCGTGATGTCAAGCAACTCTGTTCACCAACTCCCGAGTCTCGATATACCGAAACATCGATACACGCATGAGTTGACTATTCACCATCTCGTCACCTCTGTCGGGATTTCAGACTTTACGGGATCGTGAATCCTGATGCAAATGTTCCAGGACTTCTCACCACAAAACCCCGATACAGTGTGCCACCAGTCCACTGAATGACTTCTCCATGGTCCCACACGGGATGTTGCGAATCCTCCTCGGAGAATACTGACCGTCCGTTCCTCTTGACGAAATCTGCAAAATGACTAAGTGTTCCTCTGCAGAACTCCTGCACTTGCATGCAAACTTGTGACGCTTATTGCACACTTTCAAGGCACAACTTCTCTGCGCTATCCTTCGACAATCTCGAAGGCCTTATCCTTCCTGAGCTTTCTTATAACTCCGAGTCTTAGAAAATACTCTTGCACGCACTCCTTGTGGCAACTTTTAGACACTCCCAAGTGCTAAAACCCCTTCGACCCTACGCACACCTGCAAAAGCAGTCTCTAAACACTTCACTCTGGTTTGCAACCCTGGACTTAGCTTGGCCTATGCACCCCTTGCATGGCTCCTATGCCCAACTGCACTTCTAGATGAATGATAACAAAAGCTACCCTATCTAAACCCTCTGTCAACGCACTCCTTGCGGACACTTCAACTGCACTCCTTGCAGGAATCCGTGTTCAGATAGAGAAATAATTGAAACTCATTCCCTCTTCCTCTCAGACTTCAACTCAAACATGAAATCATATACACAACATATAAAGAAAATGTATAATTGGAAGCAAACATTCATGAGCATATCATTCAACATCAATATACAGAGAACAAACACAAAACCATGAATTTGAATCAAACTCTTCTATTAATTCAAATATCTGTACATGGGTGTTCTTACACTGCTCTCTCTTTCTCTTCTTCTCTATGCTCATAATAATGTTACAATACACAATGATGGTGTCTATATCCCGTTTCCCTCTTGCACTCTCAAACATTCTAATATAGAATTAAATTCTATCTACCTGCATTAACTACTTTAAATGCCTTCTACCTACTAAGGACGAGAGAAAATGGCTTAAGGTCCATTTACATTATACAAGTGTGCCTCTTCTTAATGACTACCTTTAAGATTGCGCAACAACTTCAAGTTTATTTCAAAAATTTTGTTGGCGCTCCTTCCAGTTGTCCTTCACTTCCACGCTGGCTCGCTTGATGTTGATGATGCTCCTGCATCATACTCCCTCGCTTGAAAATTTTCATGGGCTCCTATCCATGAGCTCTTACACAGTCTGTCCATGCCTCTGTATCTTGGCTTCGTTCTCCCAGCTGGCATCTTCAACTGGATGGTTCTTCCACTTGACTAGATACTCAAAGTATTGCTTTCGCCTGGTCCTCTTGCTCTCTCATTTGTCCAGTATGCACTCCATCTGCGGCTTATCTTCTACTGGCATCTGCTTCATCCACTGGATCACTGGTTGCTCATTTCTAGTCTCTACTTCCTCAGCCTTATATGGGTACAAATCTGAGATATTGAATATTGGAGAAATTCCGATCCCATCGGGTAATTCAATCTCATAAGCATTCGCCCCAAATCTCTTCAAGACCCTACATGGCCCGATTTTATTCATTTTCAATTTATTATATGTTCCTCTCGGGAACCTTTCTTTCCTCAAATGTGCCAGAACCAAGTCACCAACCTCAAACTGAAGTTGTCTTCTACACTGATCTACTCTGCGCTTATACTCCTGACTTGAATTCAGCATTCGCTCCTTCACCTGACTATGAAGTTATTTCATCGCCTCTGTGAATTCTTCTACACTAGCGCTCCTAGTCGCACTATGTTCTGAATCCCTCAGTTCAGAAATTCCTCTCAGTTGTGTGCCATAAACAACCTGAAATGGACTTTGCCCTGTGCTTCTGTTAATTGAGTCGTTATAAGCAAACTTTGTCTGGGGTAATATGTTGTCCCACTGGCTGTGGTGTTCTGTCACCAAGCTTCTCAGTAAGTCTCCCAGACTTATGTTGACCACTTTTGTTTGTCCATCCATCTGAGGATGATAAGATAAACTAAATGAAAAGTTAATTCCCAGCTTCTTCCATAAGTTCCTCCAAAAATTCCATATGAATTTAGTGTCTTGATCCAAAACTATACTCCTTGGTAAGCCATGAAGTCGAATGACCTCTTTGAAAAAAATATTCGCAATGTGAGTTGTGTCATTGGTTTTCTGACATGGAATGAAGTGTGCCATCTTGGAAAATCTATCCACCACCATAAATATTGAATCACAACCTCTTTGTGTTCTTGGAAACCCCAATACAAAATCCATGCTGATTGCATCCCATGGCCTCACTGGTATGGGCAATGGTTGATAAAACCCAGCATTATGTTTCCTCCCCTTCGAATGCTGGCAAATTTTGCATCTGTCCATGAATTTCTTGACATCTTCTCGCATTCCCAGCCAGAAATATGACTCATTCAGCTTCGTGAACGTCTTGTCATGACCAAAGTGTCCTGCTAATCCTCCACTGTCTTTCTCCTTCAAAAAATTATTCCTCATCGAGCATTTCAGAATACACAGTTGATTGCCCCTGAACAACAATCCTTCCTGGACTATATACTCTATCCATGGACTTCTATATTTGAGAATTGGATTCTCAGCTGCTTCATACACCTCTTTAAAATCTGTATCATCGACGTACATGACCCTGAGGTCATCAAAACCCAACGTTTTGACTCTAAACTACTGCAACAACAAACAATTCCTGCTCAAAGCATCATCCACTTTGTTAGCAGTACCCGAAATATGCTTTATCACAAAAGTGAAATTCTGCATATACTCAACCCATTTGACATGTCTCTGATTCAACTTCTCTTGTTGAGTCACGAACTGCAGTGCATGATTGTCATTGTATAAGACAAACTCTTTCAGGATTAAGTAATGCCTCTATTTCTTCAATGCCTGGTTGATAGCATAAAACTCCTTATCATAAGTGGAGTATTTCACTTTCGCTTCATTCAGCTTCTCTCTGAAGTATGCTATCGGCCTGTCTTCTTTACTTAAGATTGAGCCTATTGAAAATCCACTTTCATCGCATTTCACCTGAAACGTCATTCAGAAATCTGGCAACACCAGAATTGGTTGTTCCATGATCTTCCTCTTCAACAGATTGAAACTCTTCTCATCTTCTTCAGTCCAATGAAAAGACTTGTGTCTTTTCTTCACTGTATCCATCATCGCTGCGCTAATTCCACTGAAATTCCTGATGAACTTTCGGTAGAAAGTAGCCAATCTGTGAAAACTTATCACCTCAAAAATATTCCTCGGTGATGGCCAATTCTTGATTACCTCCACCTTACCTGGGTCCATCCTCAACTCATCAGCAAAAATAACAAACCCCAAGTAAATGCGATCTGTCTTCATGAATGAGGATTTCTTCATGTTTATCAACAACTTCTCCTATTGAAGTTTCTGCATCACTGTAGCCAAATGCTTTAGATGCTCTGCCACTGTTTTGTTGTAAACCAGTATGTCATCCAAATACATAATGATAAATTTTCCGATGAACTCCTTCAGGACTTCGTTCATCAACCTCATGAAGGTAATTAGCGCAATTTTTAAGCCAAACGACATAACAAGCCATTCATACAACCCTTCGTTGGTTTTGAATGTTGTCTTCCACTCGTCACCTTCTCTCATGCGTATCTAATGATAACCACTTTTCAAATCAATCTTTGAAAAATACTTTGCTCCACTCAAGCAATCCATCAGATCATCCATCCTTGGCAATGGAAATCTGTACCTGATGGTTATCTTATTGATCGGCTTCGAATCAGTACACATCCTCCAGCCTCCGTCTTTCTTCAGACTGAGTACTGTTGGAATAGTGCATGGACTCAAGATTTCCCTGACCAAACCTTTGTCCAACAAATCCTAGACTTTCCTTTTAACTTCCTCATTCTCTTGCGACGTTAATATGTACATGGATTTGTTTGGCAAACTTGCTCCTAGTATGAGATCAATATGATGACTCACACTTCTAATTGGTGGCAACGAACGAGGTAATTCATCCACTACAATGTCAGTGAACTCTTCCAGCAGTTCTTGAACTTCCTCTGGTAAATCATCTATCCTTGTGCTAGTCAACACAATTCAAGGCTTTTTGACCACAATGAACTTTGGATCCTCCTTCTTCTTAACCTTTGTAAGAAGTTCCTTCCCACTCATGAGAAGTACTATGTTTCTTACTTCTGGCTTCACCTCCTTATCCTTAATCAGAAGAAACATGTGTGTCCTCCCATTCTTCTCCAGGGTGTATGTGTTCATTATCCCATCATGAATCACATTCCTATCATATTTCCATGGTCTTCCCAACAATAGATGAAAAACATCCATAGGAATGACATCACACAATATCTTATCATTATATCCCCCTATCTTAAACTCAACTAAACATTGTTTAGTGACAGTTACCTGGTGTCCTTTCTGTAGCCACAAAACTCTGTATGATCTTGGATGATCAATCGTCTCCAGCTCCATATTCTCTACCATCTCCGTAGAAATGAGATTATCTGTTCTAACACTGTCTACAATGACCTTGCATACCATGTCCTTGGTCTTGCAAGCAGTCTTGAAAAGTCTGGTACTTTGGACTGAACTCTCCACCTCCTTCTCGGGTGTCAAAAGGAATTTTTGCATCATCAACGATCTTCCACCTTCAGCATCTTCTGCCTCAACATCCCGCCTCTGTGCCTCGGTGATGTGATCTTCTCCACTTTCCTTCTTTTTATCTAGACACTCGTAAGACTTGTGCCCATTCTTTCCACACGTGAAGCATTTTATCACTGCACCTTTGCCTCTTCCTCTGCCTCTAGTACAAGGAAAAGTGTTTTTATCAACATAATATCCTCTCTGCTCAATATGTTTTCCTCTATGTTCAGCATATTTCCCTCGTTGTGAGCTTCCACCTCTCTCAGTTCGAGTCTGAGGTTTCTTCCAGTCTTCTTTGGGCTTCTAATATTTATCTTGGGCAACTGATTTGTGTTTGGGCTAACTTCTGCCTCTGCCCCTCTGACTCTTCTTTCGGCTCAGCTTCTCTTCTGCTTTTAGAGCCATCTGATAAGAATATTCCACTTTTCAGATGGTTACCATGCTCATCTCGTCCTGGATATCATATCTCAGGCCACTCATGTATTTGGAAACCTTCTCATCATCGGTCTCCCGATGACCTGCCCTAATGTTTAGTTTATAGAATTCCTCAGTGTATTCTTTCACTGTCATCAACTTCTATCTCAGGTTATGCATCCTCCTGAACAGAGTAATTTGATAATCCCTAGGGATGAATTTCACCTTCATCTTCACGATCATTCTGTCCCAACTCTTGATTTTCTGCTTTCCCTTGCAGCGTCTGTCAGCTTGTAGTTCATCCCACCACAATGATGCATGTCCCTTCAATCTAGTGACAGCATGCTTGACCTTCTTATTTTCCTCGACATCTTCATAGTCAAAGTATATGTCTAGAGCTGTAATCCATTCCAGAGGCTCCTCTGCATCCAAGTTTCCCTCATAAACTGGAATGTCCATTTTTTCTCTTTCACCCATTCTTGCAATAGCTCTGATCAAACATTCATTTGATGCATCTTCAACTGCAACTTCTTCTTCTCATTCAGCATCAACTTCACTTTCGGAATCACTCAGATCCCCCGCACCGACTGTGTGTCTTTGCGCTGTCTCCATTTCTTCGAGTCTAGCTCATAGATCGCACATTTCTCTCTCTTTGACTGGATCAATCATCTGCCTGCCTCTTCTTCTCGACATTTCCCTATCCTCTGGATCGAGTGTTTTCATGTCCCTTCTCCTGGGCGGCATGGAGAATTCTTCTTTCTCTACTACAGAAAGCAAAGAACCTTTATGTGCTTTGATACCACATTGACAACGATGCCCGCTACCTCACAACCCCCAGGACGGAAGGTCGGGGTGCACACAGGATCATTCCTTCTTCCTCGGCTCGAAGAAATCTAAGGCTATTCTATTTCCCTATCGGGAAATATACACCCACAGAAAATTCTTCTCGGGATCTCCTCTTCACAAATCAGGAGATCGAACTTCGTGACTTCACGAATCCAACGGTCGAGCGTAGGTCTCTCGAATCCCCGAAACCCAACAACCAGTCAACGTCGACCTTTCTATTCCGCTATCGGGATTTCCCTTATCACGATTTCGGCACTCGCGATGTCAAGCAACTTGGTTCTTCGACTCTCGAGTCCCGATATACTGAAACTCTGATACACGCACGAGTTGACTATTCACTGTCCCGTCACCTCTGTCAGAATTTCAAACTTCGCGGGATCGCGAATCCTGATGCAAATGTTTTGGGACTTCTCTCCGTGAAACCCCGATATAGTGTGCCACCTGTCCACTGACTGACTTCTCCATGGTCCGAGACAATTCCACTTGACTATCGAGATATCGCGTTTCGTGATTTCACGATTCCCGTTGCCAAATTCATGGGACTTCAACCCACGAAAACTCGATATGAAAATTCACAAGTAGATCCAATGGTCCTTGTGACTCAGATCTATGCTTCTGCCCCTCCTTAGATTTGAACCCTTCGATAATACTCCGTTGTATCTTCCCGTCTCCTCCGTGAGATCTGACAGCTCATGGGATGTCGCGAATCCTCCTCGGAGAATACCGACCATCCGTTCCTCCTGACGAAATCTGCAAAATGACTAAGTGTTCCTCCGCAGAACTCGTCCACTTGCGTGCAAACTTATGACGCTTCTTGTACACTTTCAAGGCACAACTTCTCTGCGATGTACCTCGACAGTCTCGAAGGCCTTATCCTTCCTGAGATTTCTTATAACTCCGAGTCTTAGAAAATATTCTTGCGCACACTCCTTGCGGCAACTTTTAGACACTCCCAAGTGCTAAAACCCCTTTGACCCTACGCACACCTACAACAGCAGTATCTAAACGCTTCACTTTGGTTTGCATCCCTGGACTTATCTTGGCCTGCACACCCCTTGCATGGCTCATGTGCCCAACTACACTTCTAGATGAATGAGAACAAAAGCTACCCTATCTGAACCCTCTATCAACGCACTCCTTGCGGACACTTCAACTGTACTCCTTGCAGGAATCCTTGTTTAGATAGAGAAAAAATTGAAACTCATTCCCTCTTCCTCTCATACTTCAACTCAAACATGAAATCATATACACAACATATAAAGAAAATGTATAACTGGAAGCAAACATTCATGGGCATATCATTCAACATCAATACACAGAGAACAAACACAAAACCATGAATTTGAATCAAACTCTTCTATTAATTCAAATATTTGTACATGGGTGTTCTTACACTACTCTCTGCTTCTCTTCTTCTCTATTCTCATAATAATGTTACAATACTCAATGAGGATGTCTATATCCCGTTTCCCTCTTGCGCTCTCAAACAGTCTAATCTAGAATTAAATTCTATCTACCTGCATTAACTACTTTAAATGCCTTCTACCTACTAACGACGAGAGAAAATGGCTCAAGGTCCATTTACATTATACAAGTGTGCCTCTTCTTAATGAATACCTTTAAGATTGCGCAACAACTTCAAGGTTCTTTCAAAATTTGTGCTGGCGCTCCTTCCAGTTGTCCTTCACTTCCACGCTGGCTCGCTTGATGTTGACGATGCTCCTGCATCAAAATCGAAGGAAGTGGCAAGACTACATTGGGAATTCCCCTGTAGTGTCAATTCTGGAGGGTACTGGATAGAACTATAACCATTAATGGGTTGGTCAGAATGTAAATTCCTATAGGCTAGGTTGGCCTAGGTCCAGACTTGACCTGTCATCCACCTCAAATATGAATTATGAACCCATTAATTGTTGTGTTATGCTAACCGTTGATCGAGAAAACTATGTTATCATATGCATAGGGTTACAAACCTTATTGTTTTATGCACATCGTTTCTTTCTCTGAATAAAACATAATTTGTTGTGCTATGGTAAAATAGTATGAGGTTGTGGGTATTATAAACCGTAGCGCATAGTATGTAACTTGGTTAGTATGCTCCTAGTTCAATAGTATGTCCGCAAAACATTTTAATCTTGTTTCCATGGTTTAGGTCGCTTACATATTTCATAATATAGTTTATGACACTATTTTTTATCATGTATTAACATAACCCTAGTGCTTATTCTAAGGACTATGATAATCATGATCACAAATTCTTCAGTAAGGGTAAGTGTATAAATTATAATATAATGACGACACTACGATGAAATATAATAGTAAGAGATAGATTGAATTTAAATCTTTTTTGACATTTAGGAATAATAATTATAGTGCAATATGATATATAACAGATTATCTTCTGTTTCCCGAACCGTTTTTTATGTTTTTTTTATTTATAGACTTAAGTTCCCTGATCATTTTTATTTTTTTTTAGTGAAATTTGGGGTATATTTCATCCCTAACATTAGAATATATTAGGATATAATCAATGAAAACAAGCACAAATATGTCCAATAAATTACTGAATACATTATTCATTAAGAACATAAAAGTGGTTGGTGGATTGCTAAGCCCAAACGACTATTGGAAGATTTGTTGTTGTCATTGATGTCAACCCTAGTCACTAGTTTTGGACCACAACATTGATATGGTATCTATACATGAAGGACAATGCACATGAAGATACAACACCCATGGATGGATAATATACATCATGTTGTTTCTGGTGGTATGTGGAACGTCATGTGGATCCTCATGGTTGACGAGAAATGAATTTTTCAGGTATGATGCTAAGGTCTCTGCCATTGAAGAAACTAGGGACTTGACCAAAATGACAATGGATGAATTACATGGGTCTCTTATAGAATATGAAATGACAAAAGTTACATAAAGTGACCAGCCAAATAATGAAGCACCCTTTAAATCCATAAAGAAGACAAAAGACAAGGATAACGACCTTGATGAAGAAATAACAAATTTTGTAAGAAGGTTCCAGAAGGGAAGTGGAAGATACAAAGGTAAGTATCCTCTCAAATGATTTAACTGTGGTATAACATGACATATTGTTGAAAAATGCTACTATAAAAAGAGAAGTCTCAACAATAAAAAGAGACTCTAATCCAAGGATGATGACATCTCCTCATATGAGAGTAATGAAGAAGATAATGATGGAGGAGAAGTCCTCTTCATAACCCAAGAAACCCAGGATGATGATCACAAGAATTCTAAAGAAGAATAAATAATTTCTGAAGAATATTCAGATGAAGAAACCAACCTTGATTCCTTTTGGGGATACAAAGACAATGCAGAGAGTGAAGAAGAAGATGAGAATCTTGAAAAGTTGAAGCATGTTGAAACTGAAAATAGCAAGCTTAGAAACACAAACATAATACTAAAAGGTGAATTGAGTGGTTGTGAAGAAGAGAATTATAAGCTTGAAAAGACCATTGATAGCTTGAAGGAACAATTAGAAAATTATGAGAAATTGAAAGAAGAATTGGATCACACAAAAGGGGAACTACTATTGACAATAGAAAAGTTGAAGAAGTTTGAAAAAAGAAAAATTAGATGAGATCCTTAGCATTCAAATATCTCCAAACGAAAAGACAGAACTAGGATACAATGATAGTTTGAAGACAACAAAACAAGAGAAGGAATATGAAAATGATGAACCCAACACTCCAGAACAAGTTGAACAAAAAGATAGAAGACTAGAATTCAGAAGGAATGAGACATCAAGAAGATCCTCTCCCATCATGTATGAAAGAAATCATTATGAAGGAAACTACAGAGGAATAGATCGTGAACCCAGATGGACTACACCACAAAGAAGATCACTTACTCCCAGGTATCAAAATTTATTTCTTGGACATTTTTATACTTGTGGAAATTTTGGACACAAGGCAATCAATTGTAGAATCAATGAAAGGCATAACTATGCAAGCTACATGAATGTTGAAAACAATAAACATGGAAATGTTTGTAGGCCTGTCAACAAAAATTGTAATCCATTTTTCCCATTAATGGATCAAAATATTGTATGTTACAAGTGCAATAATATTGGTCACAAAGCACGAGATTGCAGAGAGATGAAGGAATATAATCATATGCCAAATGTATGTATACCAACTAAAACATGGAAAAGGAAATAAATTCCACAAAAGGAAAACTGT
The DNA here is from genome assembly GCA_009831015.1 of Picea engelmannii. Classification (NCBI taxonomy): domain Eukaryota; kingdom Viridiplantae; phylum Streptophyta; class Pinopsida; order Pinales; family Pinaceae; genus Picea; species Picea engelmannii. The sequence goes on along the minus strand of WSFP011391614.1, from coordinate 9,074 downwards.
CAAATAACATTGGTTGCTAAATAATGCAAAGAAGAAGATGAATGGTTCATATATAGTGGGTGCTCATCTCATATGACCGGAGATCAAAGAAAATTTGTCATCTTGAAGAAAAAGGGTGGAAATGTTGCATTTGGAGATGACTCATCTATCAAAATACTTGGAAAAGGAACTGTAAAGCTTGGAAGTGAAAGTGTAAAAGTAGGGAAAGTCCTATTGGTTGAATATATGAAGCATAATCTCCTCAGTGTCAGAAAAATATGTTATCAATGATACACTCTTACGTTTGACTCCCGAAAATGTAAAATCAGAGAAAATAACTCAGGAAGATTGGTTGCAACTGCAAAAAGAATACCGAACAACATATACATCCTAGACATGAAGCAGAGAGAGAATACAAAAGACACACCAAAGGATTCCAAGGAATAAAAAGTCCCAAAGACCAAAAATAAGGACGAAGTATTATTGAGTGACACATGTTCACGGGGAGTAGCCCTAAAGAAGAGAGTTACCTTTTTCCATTAAACTTGGGGGGAGAATCCCTACCATTTTCCATTGATGTCAAAGGGGGAGAGAAATTGGGATCATGATGATAGGGGGAACATGAGTGTTTCCATTAATGAAAAAGGGGTATATTGTTGGAAGATTGATTGTTTTCATTGATGTCAACCCTAGTCATTGGTTTTGGACCGCAAGATTGATATGGTATTTGGACATGAAGGACAATACACATGCAGATACAACACCCATGGGTGGATAGTATACCTCATGTTGTTTCTGGTGGTATGTGGCATGTCATGTGGATTCTGATGGTTGAGGAGAATGAATTTTTGAAGATGACAAAGTGAATTGAAGAAGGAAATACAGGTCGTCCCTGAAGACAATTAAATAAAATAATTACAAAATAAGAAAGTGTCAGGTCAGACCTAATTTTAAAATAAAGTGACTTAAATGGTATAAATACATATCATTATACATTCATTTTATATACAAGTCAAATTTCACTGGAAATTAGAAGTAAATAAGGCCGGATTTCAAGGGAGGATGAAGTCTTTTGGTGATGTTTTCTAAGGTATGTTATTTATAGGTCATCTTACCATTTTCTCTATAACTCTTTTTCTAGAATGCTTCAGATGGTGAAATTGATATTACATTGAGAATACATATAAAGGTACTTGTGGTAAAAACTTCAGCTCTGTATTCGCTATAATTTTGGAGATACACTCTATGGAAGATAGGGTTTTTTACTAGTCCTGAAGCTAGTCAATAAACATGTGTTCCAGGAAAAATAGTCATAACTTATTCATAGAGAATCCAAATGAAGTGAGACAAATTTCATTATAAAGAGTACGGGATGTAGGTTTTTGTAAGTGATTTTTTGAATCTGATGTTAAATATTGAGCATGGGGCATTCTGTACAAGTTCGCTCTCCTTAATAAACCATAATTGAATAAGGTCTACCATATTCTCTATAACTTATTTTTGGGGAGGATTCAAGAGTGAAACTTGGAGGAGTTTTAGAGAATACATTGAGTAATATTATCTACAGGATCAAATTATTCCAAGAATTGAAGAATTTCAGACATTGAAGAAGTCTTAGGAAGCATTATCAGGTTCTATGTGATGGTTGGTTGATGGTGATGATTTAATGTAAAGTTTTATTATCTCTCATATATTCCTGGGTGAAAGGAAGGGTCAAGGATGGAGAGGTCAACCCTCTATTGATATTGGAGGATTGTATCTTCCTCATGGAGGTTTATCCCTCCCTTTATATTTGGAAGCTATAGCTACCTTTGGAAGTCATCACTTCCCTTGAACAATAACTATTGATTATTTATCATATATTGTGCATGGTCTATTGGTGTAACTCTTATACTATTGTCCATTTCTCATTGGATATAATTTAATGGTTTAAGCATAAGCTGAAAAACTTTCTAAATATTACTTGATACTGATTCACCCCCCTCTCAGTGTCAACAATGACACCACCACAAATTCATAGTGCCCATATCTTGTCCTAATGGATGTTTTGTGGATGTCTTCATCCTTAATTTGGGCTTGATGGTATCTAGACCTCAAGTCAATATTGGAGAAAATTGTAGCACCCCTTAATTGGTCAAACAAGTCATCAATCCTTGGAAAGGGATACTTATTCTTAATGGTCATCTTATTGAGTTGTCTATAGTCTATTCACAACCCGAGTGTGCCATCCTTCTTGTTCACAAACAAAGATGATGTTCTCCAAGGAGACATAATAGTCCAAATGTAACATTTTTCCAACATCTCCTTTAGTTGTAGCTTGACTCAAATAGCTCCAGTGTACTCATTCTATAGGGTGATCTAAACATTATCACCACTCCTGGTACAATTTCTTTTGAAAATTCAATATCTCTTCTTGAAGGTAGACCTGATACATCTTATGGAAACATATATTAATATTCTCTTAATATAAGATGGACCTCTAGGATTGGTTTATTTTCCTTAAAAGAGTTCAACACTTGTATTGCATACAAAGGACATCCTTTTATGAAATACTTCTTCACTTGAAGGGATGATATTTGTCTCACTGAGATGGGATTTTGAATTCCTTGTAGGGTTATTTTTCTCCCTTCTTCATATTCACACTCCAAAGTTTTATTGTAACAGTCCAACTTGGTTTTATTGGCATCCAACTAGTCTATGCAAATCAACATGTCATAAGATCCTAAAGGGTGCATGATTAGGGTTACTCGTGTGGATAATCCATTCATAATGAATTGGCATGTTGGTATGACCTTTGTCACCTTTCTTTTTGTTCCAGTGGCAAGTTGTACTAACCATGATTTATCATATTTTACTTTCTACAATGTACATTTCTCAACAGTTTGAGGGGAAACATAACTCATATTAGAACCAAGTTCAATTAAAATGGAAACTAGATGGTTGGAAATCATACCTTCCATCTCCACCATTCAATCTTGGTGGTCAAATTTTCTATTATCCAAGGATGCATAAATTTGTGGCATGCTCCTAGCCACAACATTGACTATGGTATCCTCCTAGATGTTGTAGACCCTCCTTTTTTAATATATCAACATAATTTTCCATCTTATAGTGCTTCAACAAATGTTCTTCTCCCCAAACCAAACATTTCAAGGGTTATATCTTTATATTATAAGTCTTACCTATGGCTGATCTAAAGGGTTTATTACCACTCTAAGATGGAAAATTCCATTGATATACACTTTTAGTAGGAAGGCTCATCTTAGATATTTTCCCATGATTCTTAAATCTTGAGGATTTAAACCCCTTGTTATTGAATCCCAAATAACTTTTCTTCTTCCATTCCTTATGAGGTTTTGCCTTATTTTTGAATTCCTCATAACAGTACCTTTCCTTCTGGATAGTTTCTTCTAAATTCTTTGGTTCACCAAATTCAATTCTGTCCCAGAAGGACCGAGTTAGTCCATTAATAAATCGTTGCATATTTACCTTTTCATCCTTTATGTAGGGAACATACCTCATCAGCTCCAGAAAGTTTTTGATATATTTATCTATTGTGAGTTTTCCTAGCTTGAGTTCATATAACTCCTTGGTCTTCCCATCAACGTATTTTTCAGACATATACTTCTTCTTAAATTATTTATCAAATTGTTTCCATGACAAGTCCATCTTATGGATTCATTTCACATTCCTAAGGTCCTCCCACCAAATGGAGGCCTTTCGATTCAAGCTAAAAATGGATATTCGGGCCTTTATGTTTTCAGAGTAGTTATGGACCTTGAATTACTTCTTCAAGACAAGTAGACAAACTATTGATTCTTATCCCTTTTTAATTTCTCCATCGAAGGTGGGTGGTTTTTCTTTCTTAAACTCTTCAGGGTCATGGCTCTTGCAATGTTTACTCTTCTTTCTTCTCCTCTAGGAATTTGAACTAGTCTCACTACTAGAAAATTCCTTGGAATTGTTAGTTTCCTCACTAGAGAATTATTCCGTTGAATGTATATTGGCTCCATGTTGGGCGTTCTTTGATTTTCTCCTCCTTGTGTGGCCACTTTCAAGACCGTGCTTTTGTATCTCAAGTGGATTTTGGGTTTTCTTACAATGAGTTTTGTCCACATTACTAGTTGTTGGTCCATGTTGCAGCTTCCTTTGTATATCTAATAGGATTTGTAGTAGGATTTCATTAATTTTAGTTTGTTTTTCATGTTCTTTTTGATGATTATGGCTGGTTGTCATTGATGTAAACCCTTGAAGAAATATTGGTAGCACAAAGGTTTTGGGTAATCGACCCAAGTTTGTTTTATGTAAATATGACTCATTACTATCTTGTCATGGTTGATAATAACTACAAATGGATGAACTCATGTGGTCCGCTTATGATAAAATCCCTCACGGGAAGACACTTTGCGGATTGAATTATCCTATAAGTATGGTTAGAGAACCCATGCTTATTTATGGAATAATGAGATGAAGATCATTCAATTTGTTAATGAAACTATCCTATATCAATATTTATTTTCATATCATTTCTGGTGGTATGTGGAACGTCACATAAATCCTCACGGTTATATATTTTTTGGCCATGAGAAGTTTGAGAACCCAAGTTTAGGTAATGTACCCAAGTTTGTTTGATGGATAATGGTATGGGTTTTGATATATTTTCAGAAAATAATATTCTATATGGATAGTACATGTAATTCCATTCTGGTGGTATGTGGAACGTCACATAATTCCTCACAGTTTGAGAGTTATGGCCTTACGAAGTTGGAGGACTCTCATATGTCATCTAGAAGCCCCAAAAGGTCAAAGTAGTCAAAGTGGTTTAAGAGATTTTAGAAGGTAAATAATAATGTGAAGTGATGAGTGTACTATATTTCAAATTTAATACAAAATAAATTATTTAAATAATAAATGTAATGGATAAATTAGAAGTGGGTTGACACTAAAATAAGGAAAGTGGGCAAAGTGACCTAGAAGATGTTTTTAAGGAAGCTACTTGGAGAGTATAAATAAGAGGCAAGGATCTCTCATTTTAGATCACACTTGATAATATTGAATATATATAGGTGTCTGAAGTAACCAGTGGATATCTAAGCTGAATTGCAGAGGAAAGATGAAGAAAATAAGGTTGAAATTCAAGTGAGGATAAATTATTTTGATCATGCTTTATAAGGTATGTTATTTACAGGTCATCTCACCATTTTCATAATAATTTTTTTTCTAGAATTATTCAGATCATGAAATTGATATTCCATTGAGGAAAGATATGAAAGTATATTTGATAAAAAAATCAACTTCTGGGTCATTTTATTTTTGGAGTTACACTCTGTGGAAAATAGGGTGTGTGGCTAGCCATGAAACTAGTCTAAAATAGGTGTTTCGGGTAAAAACATAAAAAAATCTTCATAACAAATCCAAATTCAGTAATACTAAATTTTTTTGTTAGATTATAGTCTGTAGTATTCTTTGTAACATTTCCATATCCATTAAACAAACATTTTGTTTAGGGGGACACTCTACAAGGTTTCTCTCTAGAATAAGCCAAAATTCAGCAAGGTATGCCATTTTTTCTATAACTCCTTTTTTTGAGAGGTTCCAAGTAGTGAAACCTGGAGGAATTGCATAAAACACACTGAAGAACATTGTGTATAATTTTCAGATCTTTATTAATTATAGGGACATGGTTATGATTATTTCAAGTTAGGGTTGTTGACTAATCCAAAACTAGTCTTGTGAGACTAAAGAAAAGTTTGATAAAAATTCTAGTCTCTTGTTGTTAAAGTTAATGAAGGTTTGGAGGTATGTGATAATATACACCAGGTCTATTACAGAGTTACAAATGATATTTGGAGGATGAAATTGATGAGGGATTTTGGTTGAGGTACAAGTTGGCTACATGGTTGAGACAAGTAGTTGATGAGTTGGCACATACATGAGGTGTATAGTTGATGATGTTGGTACATATTTGTGATTCATAGTTGATGATTAAATGACACATGATTGGTACATACTTAGTAAATGGTTGGTTTCACTTGTTTATGGTATAGGTTTATTACAGGTTATTTGGTACAAGTTGGTGCATGGTTGACGCACTTATTTATGGTACATGTTGATCACGGGTTGAGGTACAAGTTGATGAATGGTTGATGCATGGTTGAGGTTTATTTGTATAGGTTTAAAATGATATATCTTACAGTGATAGCCTGACATTGTTTCCATCATTCTACTTCTACTTTAGGGTGGTTGGATGGGGCAAGGATAGGTGGTTGTAGTCGAAGAACATAGGGGGTTGTAACCTTCTTCTGGTTGTAGACAGAGAATTGGGGAGTTGGATATTCCATCAGGTTGTATCTTGAGAAACTAGGGGGTTGGAGCCTCCTTCCAGTTGCATCTAGAAAACAAAGGAATTTGGTGCTTCCAATGAATGTAATTCTTCAAGACATATAAGAAAAATCATTCTATGGCTTTCTCCCGCTTTGGGTTTCCACGTAAAACACCAGTGTATCATGTATGTGTATGATTGTTCATTTGTTAATTGCTCATTATTGGATGATAATTATACATTGATATAAAAATTGGATTATTTGGTTTAAAAATGATTAAAATTGCTCTATTATTGATTCACCCCCCTCTCAGTAATCCAACAATTGGTATCAGAGAAGGTTCCTTAAGAAATTAGTTTAACCACTGAAAGGTAGATCATGGAGAGAAACAACTTGTATAAAAATGGAATACCACAGTTTGATGGACAAAAGTATGGTTTTTGGAGCATAAGGATGAAGACATATATATAGGCACACAGATTTGAAATTTGGAAATCAATTGTAGATCAATACACAACACCAACAGTTCCACCAACAAGTGGCAGAGAAGTGAAAATCAGTCAGAATAATTCCAAATCCACAAATGCACTTCTCAATGGTCTCAGTGAAACAATATTCACCAAAGTTTCACACTGTAAATTTGCTAAAGATATTTGGGACAAGCTTCAAAATATTTATGAAGGAGATTCAAAAGTGAAAGCATCAAAGATTCAAACTTACAGAGGTTAGTTCGAACAACTAAATATGAAGGAAGATGATAATATTGTATCCTAATTCTTATGATTCGATGAAACAGTGAATATAATCATAGGATTTGGAGAAGAAATCGAAGAATCTGTAATTGTTCAAAAGGTACTAAGATCTCTTCCTATGAGATTTGACTCTAAGATATCAACACTAGAAGAAATACCATATCTAAACTCAATAAGCATGGATGACCTGCATGGGATATTCACAACATATGAAATGAGAACTGAAGAAGAAAATCCATATGTAAAAGGAGCATCTTTCAAAACATCCAAAAGATAAAATCAAAAGGAAAAGAAACAAGAAGAACATAGAAAAAACAATGACATCTCGGAAGATGATGAAGAAGTGACCAACTTTGTCAAAAGACTGAACAAGGGAATCGATGATAGGTATGGAGGTAAGCTTCCTTTAATTTGTTTTAATTGTGATGGTATTGGTCATTTTTCTAAACATATCCTCATAATAAAAAGATAAATGATGAAGGTTACTCAAAAGGAAAACAAATATATGAAGGAAAAAGAACTACAAAGAAAGTTTTCAGAAAAATCTTATGCACGAAAGAAGACATCTCACCATTAGATGAAGATGAATTCAGTGACAGTGAGACCAGAAGAATTCTATTCATGGCAGTAGAAGACTCTAATAAATATGACTCTGAAGAAGAATATGAATAATCTGAAGAAGAATATGAAGAAGTCGAAGAAGAAATTGAAGAGACAAAAGTTGACTACAGAGAAGAATTGATGTGTTCCATAGAAGTTATTAGATGAGAAAAGAAGAAAAAAAACAAAATTCAAGTGGAATTAGACAATAAAGAAGACACTCAATAACTATAACAAATGATCACAAATTTGAAGGTTCAAATAGAACAAGATAAAATAATTGAAGAAGCACGAGCAAAGAACAACTAGAAGAAAAGGACAAGATCATTGGAAATTGGAAGCATATATTGTCACATTAAGAAAGGATATTCAAAAGAAAAAAAGGCAGAATAGCTCAAAATTTTTGGATGACATTATCAACCGTCAAAAATATCATCTTGACAAGTCTGGACTTGGATACAATCAGACATAAAAGGGATCAAGCTCCAAAAAAACAAAGCAAGAAACATATCCAAAAATCTATGCAAAAACAATCAAAGGGGATAGAAATATATAAAAGGAACATTATAGAGACACTCCTCCACATAGAAGATTCAAATTTCAAAATCAACAATAGACAGATAGGCCTCAAGAAGAAGAAGGATTCATAAAATCACCGCCTTTCAGAATATCTTCAACTCCCAGGTATAAAACTATATTTTTTGGTTTATGTTATGCATGTAATAATTTTGGACATAAAGCTATGAATTGCAGAGGTAAAAAAAGGAACATAAACAACTTTGAAATTCATACACAAAAGGGTTATCTAAGAAGGCCTAGTGAAACACAGAGAAGAAGTTACAACAGGTTTTAATTTTTGAGCACTGAAGTGGAATGTTACAAATGTAACAACTTTGGTCACATGGCCAAAGATTGCAAAATGGCAGTCCCTCCTAGAGAACCGCAATAGAATAACAACAGTCACATACATGAACCTCAGAAAAGGACATGGATAAGAAAGAAGAATCAGTATAGAAATGAAGAATGCACACTCGCTCTACAAGCTAAGAAGAATAAAAATGGTTGGTATGTTGACAGTGGTTGCTCAAAACACATGACAGGTGATAGAGACATGTTTCTTACATTAAGAAAGGAAAGATATGGATCAATCTCCTTCAGAAATAATGATTCATCTAAAATCATTGGAAAAGACACAGTCATAATTGGGAACAAGAAGCCCCTAGGGGGCAGCTCAATTGGCAAGTGTCGTGAAAATGAAGTTCCATGAGGTTTCGAGTTCAACTCCCCCCAACATACAATGTGTGCCACGTATGGGGCCTCGTGGGAACACCTGGAGGTTATAGTGGTATCAGTTGGATCACACGGCCACATGTAACGCGAGCACGTGCCTAACTAGTTGTTGATTCCTCTAGACATAAAA
>ML855939.1:26033-50323 GCA_009831015.1 Picea engelmannii | reverse complement strand
TTTCCAGAAGCAAAGAAATACAACAATACTTGATTTCTATTAATGAAATAATTGTAAAGAGACTGTAAAAATAGAGAGTGCAAGACTCGCTATAATAGTGGCAGCTTTATCTCTGAGAAAATATGTGACGGCTACACTCATTCGCTAGAAGATGATTACAATGAGGCACTGAAGGCCTTTTTATGATAAGCCGGAATGCCAAAACCGTAGACATCCAAAAACCTAATGCAAGGAAATGAAATGTTGAAATTCATGTGGGCCCCATTTGGGTAAGTTAGTACATTAACTTCCCGGGGTTGTAACTTTTGCATACGATCTCTGTTTTAGGTGCGTCATAGACCGTTGGAAAGGTATTTTTGAGAACTACGCATTATGTTGTCAAACTTTGTCTCTATCTATAGTTTGACTGTGTCGAGCCAAAAAACATTGTTTAGGGCCCCAAAACAAACCTGAAAGTACATCAAGATGTGCTGACATGAAATCATACAAAATAAGATAGTTGGATTAGGTGGGAGCCCACCAATATCAACCCGAAAGATGTGTAGGGATTCAGACAACCCCATGTAGAACCCACAATTTCAAAGAAGTACATAGGAACGTGTTGCACTAAAAACTTACAATAGGAGCCAGTTGGAACAGGTGGGTGGCCACTAATATCCACCTGGATCAACCCGAGAACCTGCACATCTTCCGCTGCAAGTGTTGTTCGTGAGATTACCCTTAAGGCTCCAAAGAGTAATGTCAAGGCATCATAAATATAAAGGGATGGTTTATAAAATTTCCTATTCTTCCATTAGTTATATAATAATTAATCCTCAAATGAAAATAATGACAGAACAAGACAAAGGTCGTAATTTGTCGTTTGAGTCGATTTAGAAAATCAAGTGATATGAGGGAAACTTATAGAACTATTAAACAAAATGAGGCATCAATGCAAGATGAATCTTACCTTGTTCACAGTAGAAGAAATAAAAGAATGCACCCTTGTAAGGATATGAGATACAATAATCCAAGTAGCTCACAGGTCTTGCATTTACTTATAGCAAACACAGAGGAAAAACTGTTTGCTTATCAAACAAATGATAAAATGTGACTACAATAGTAGTGGTACTAAATTGCAATCACTCACTTATCAAGGAATAACATAAGTGAAACAAGAGATATGGAATACAAGAAAAGAATATAACTCAAACTGCACAAAAGTTGGAATCCATGTCTGCACTTGTATTAATTATCACAAAAGGAGAGTTTTTTCTTATTACATCCAAAAAGAAGCACCCTTTGTTCAGTCTTCAAACTATGCATTTATACAAAATGAACTCAACCCTAGGCGGTTGAGATTCTCATAATTCAAAAACAAAAGAATAACAATATGTGAAATTTGAAACGCTTCACTTGCATATTTTCTGTCTCTTTGCTTCCTGGCAGAGGTGTTTCTTCTTCTTGTACTCCATCTTATAAAACAACTGGTCCCTAATCATGACTTGTGCAAAAGGAGTACACACTTTGTATCATTTGTTCCCAAACGTGATGGCTTTTCCTTGCTCAATGCACTGAACACATCTGCCCACTAACTGTACCACCAGCCTGGAAGGCTTTGTTGTATTATTTGCCTCAAAAGTGTATAACTTATTCTCTATGTGAGGCAGCCTATATTCCCTCCTCCTGGATTCTAGAGATATCGATTGTAGCCGTATACTAGGATTGACTATCCATTTATTTATCTGAGTAAGGTCAACCTGTTTCAACTGCAGGATTTCAGCCCGATCTTCTTCCATACTCGTCTTGGGAGTGAGTTAATGTTTTGAAATATCAATTTTCCCCAGGGCTTTAGAGATACTGTCTATTTCAATGCCCAACGATTCTTTGTCGAGTGAGGAACAAACTTCTTCACAAGCCTTCTTCACTTCTTTGGCTAATATCTTACTTTCAACTATATTAGCCTCCCAGGTTTTAAGTATTATATCCCCTCGAGTTTGTTCCAGAAGGGAAAATCTAGTGACATTGGATACTTCCTCCTTTGTTGAAGATAAAATGGCCTCTTGGAATGCCACTCTAGCTGTAGTGGCCTCTCTCTCCTTTATGCAAATAATATTTAAAGAATGGTCTGCTGACCGAGAATTTTTTTGAATAACTTATATAGTATATTAAAAAGGTCTTGCTGGACCGATTCTAGCTTCTCCTGCACTCCTAATGCTTGGGCTTGAAAAGATGATATATCCACTACTTCATTCTCGGTCAAGCTTAATTTAGCTTGTAGTTGTTTGACCAACTCCCCTTGTTGAATGGCCAATTCTCTGCTTGCTTGTGAATTTTTATGCATCTCATCAATGCTGATCTTAAGCTGTTGAATTTCCTGCCTGTCCGAGGCTCTAATTTGCTCAAAACCTTTATTCTTATCACTTCTATCACTCTGCTCTATAGTCTTTACTTGGATTTGCAACTGGTTCACCAACATATCTTTATGCTTCAATTGTTCCTTTATGTTTCCAACCGAGTACTGGTTTGCTGTGGAAAAAGCTCCCAATGAGCCTACCACTTCCATAGCGAACTCTGCTTCTTCTAAGGCCTGACCATCATATAATACTCTGTGTCTCTTGACAGTTGCACCCTCCCTTTGGTGAGTTTCTCTTTTCACAACAACTCTCCTCTTTTTGCTGAAGAAGATGTCTGAAGGGGGTATCTCTTCCACCGAAATAGGCATAAGATCTTCTATAAACATTACTTTGGCACTCAGGTTCCCTCTACTGTACTGTAAAGGTGTGACAGATTGAATAGGGTTGCCTATCTTGGTGGATGGCTGCTGCCCAACTGTGAGAGTAGCTGATTTGTCCGGTGTGGACAGTGGTTTTTCTTTCCCCTTTTTTATTAAGGCCTCAACCTGAGCTTTAGTCTGATCATCTGGTGGATTTGTTAATGCGATGTCCCCTTTCTGAGTCACAACCTCAGTTTTCTCCAAATTTTCTTGAGAATCCTGTCCACTGGAGCTCCCTATTCCTAAACTCTGGATTTCAACTTTTTGTGTAGCTGAAGGTGTTGGGGTTTCTCCCTATAGAACTTTAGGAAGGCTATTCATTTGGTGCCTTTGAAAATTATGAAACTCGGCTAATTTTTATGGAGCTAGAGTTTGGACTCGGCTTAAAACCTCCTAATAAGATCTCGCTCCTTGGAATATCTCATCTTGTGGGGAATATTCATGCTCGTATCTCTTTAAATTGGAAAGAGCCATGTGATTTTCCACGATCCTTTGAGGATCATGTTTCTTGAATTCAATATTTACAAGCTTGATGTCTTCCAGGGCCGCGACCTCTACTTTCGAGTGGCCAAAATCTAACAGTGTGAACCTATCAATCTGTAAAGGAAATGTGGGCCGTACCCTTTTCTGCATTTCTTTTATTTCCTTACTGATCCCCCCAAGCGCAGTTTGATGTGCTACTTCGCGGCACACCAATCGATATGGTAGAAACTTCGGCAAGGCATGTGGAGGAACAAAACAAGCAAAAACCCTAATGTAAGAGAAGTGCTCTCTAATATACCAATCCTTTATCTTCCCCAGGTTGGTCACTACTTTGTCAAAAATCCTAAGGGGTGGGCATCCATATATGGCGATATGCATCGACACCACCATATAATTGCAGATTTCTTAGAATAATTCTCTCACTTTATCTTCCCATAGATTTGAATGATAAAAATGTATCGGCTCAGCATTAGTTGGAGTCGAGCTCCAGCCCATCAAAGGAAATGGTGTCATAAAACAAACGACATCCATGATGTATATTGACATGTAAAATGGGGTAGGTTTCCCCTTGGCTCTCAATGATTGATATTCTGTGATCTCCCTAACCAAATTGTCAGATAATATCTTGGCCCAATCGAAGGAATACCCTTCTGCTACTGTATGCGTGATGGGTACCCATGGCAAGAAGAAATGGGCAGTGTTTTCCTTCCCATAAAGTCTACACATCATCATGGCTATATACATCATGTGAGGCTCTAAAGAGGCAACAACATATATGCCATGGCTGTCCTCTCTAAACTTCTCTAGACATGAGCACCAATCCTTGATAAAATCAGGTAAGTTCTTGCCGTATTGCGCACATTCTATTATGTCAAAGTCCATTTAGAAAGTGGCATTATAAATGTAATTAGGAACCATGGATAGTTTGTACATCACCTGGAAATGTTTTGGTCAGAAACACCCAACCGCGACTTTTTGCCCAACCAATCATATCATTATAAGGCATGAGCTTGGCCCGCGTTGCTATTTTATGTAGCTCTGATTGAGCGATAGTTTTTTATTTTGAGGCTAGGTCTCAGTCTCCTTGTCCCCTGAATCCTCTAGGCAGTTGATCAATTTGTACTGTAGAATATCGAATACCTGCGTCTAGGTTTTCGTGGTGTGTTGGCTTCTGGGCGAAGTGTCTAAAATGATGTTTGTGTTTGGGTTAGAGATTTCACTAGACGCTTTAGCTGCTTTTCATGGGGCCATGGTATCACGAACTCAACACTCTATTGCCTATCACAGAAAATGCACAAACTTCTTATCTCGAAAACTTGTTGTTCTGTGAAAACGCAAGATGAAATTCAAACTTCAATATCCTTTTTCCCTTAATTTCATCGATTTCATAAATATCTCTACTGACGAAGTATTAACTTTCCTTAATGAAAAATATTTAGGCGGTGGTCCAAGATATTATTTTGAATGATCACCGTAGATCAATTATTAATGTCATTAATTTCTAGTGGTTTGGGAGTAGAAGTTTGATAAACAACATTTGAATTTTCTTGTGTTATGATTCAATGAAAAAATAATCACGAGATAATCCTCATTAATGTGTTAGTTAATCACACTTATCGTTAAGTATATTTTGGAGTTTCTAACCACGAGATATCCTATAGTAGTTCAAGATATGACTTCTGAAACGTGAAATCACGAAGTGATTAATTAATTTTAATCATGTTTAACCCTTTAAATAATCGTAACCTCAAGTATTTTGGGGTTTTGGACCTCGGGATATTGATAGTCGCTCGAGGCAGGATCCATGAAATGCGAAATCACAAAGTGATTAATTAATTGATAATTATTTTTAATCATTAATTAACCCTACTTAATTCTTAAGACATTTTGGGAGTTCGGGCTTTGTGAATTGGGGATATGATAGATGGCGAAGGCCCGAAATCCGAAATCGGGAAACTTTTAATTGATTTTCTTACTGGGTTTTAGTTTCTTTTTAGGTATTTATCATTTCATGTATTTGGTTAATTAACTTCATTTAAAATATCCAGAGGTCACTTTCTGGAAAGACGCGTCAGATATTAGGAGGTATACGTGTGTGGTGACTAGGATCTGTTGGACACTTTTCGCGTATCAGGGTTTTGAAAGAGCGACATGTTAACACACCTGAAACTACGAAATACGAAATCCAAAATCATGAAGTCAATTTCTAGATGTTTTGACCTTTTTGACATTCAAACGGCTCCAAACGTTCGGGAAAAGGAGAAGTGTTCGATCGATGGGTGAAATCAATCGACGACGGACCTTGTGCATGCCCTAAGGATTAAAAGTGAAAAGATTTATCTTTTGGAAATCAACTTCTAAGTTAAAGTGAAAATAAAGGAAAAAGCTTTAGGTTTATAATTTTAAAAGTGTTCCAACATAGGCTCCATCCGGGGACCGCGTCTCCCTGCAAGGCATGCAAGAACTGTAGACTAAGTGCCTTTATTGGGTTAATGGAGTCATCATTGGGTTTTTGGGAAACACTTTTGAGAAAATAAACATAAGGATATTAGACATCGGCCTTATCTTAGAAAACTTTCAAAAACTTGATTGTTCACCAATCTCGAGCTTAGGTTGTTTATAGTTTACATTTTCCTGAAACTTCTTTCGGGTCTATTTAAGATAATCAAGACAACTTTAATTAATCTATCAGACTCTGGTCGATTTTGTTCACATCAAGGCAGTGTAAATTTTAGCAATTTTAATTAGGGGGTCCCTTGTCAGCTTATAATTTAAATCTTTTTTGAAAAGAGGTTTAGCTACCATAGCACATTATATGCATGTATAACAACCTTGCAGATATCATAGACATTGCTCGAGCTTGTTCAGTACCCTGGTGAAGTTATCTACATTTCCCATTGAATTTCCTTTCACCACTTCAATTTTCACTTTGCTAAGATGAGAACAATCATTTAAATGAATTTCCTTTCATCATCTCTTTTGGACAAAATGGGGGCAATCAAATTTCGAATTTCCTTTCACCATTTGTCTTGGACTAGATGGGGGCAATCAGATTATGAATTTCCTTTCACCATCTATCTTATTTTTTTAATATTTTTGAAGTGGGGGAAATCAATTTGTATATATCATACATGTGATGATATCTATTTATAATTTAACAGTTAAGTTCTGTCAACTCACTTTGATTTACTCTGGGCTAATCCTCCCCTGACCTTCAAAACACCTTTGCCTACAGGGAAGTTGTATGGGGAGATTTTAATTTCCAGGGAGTTTCCTTGAGCAAAATGAATCAGTTTAAAATATGATAGAAGGGATAAAGTAGTCTGGATTAGGCCATACACACTTTCTCTCAGTTACAATCAGAGGAATCATAAAAATTTCACCTACTCTTGTTTTGAAGGTCTAGTTTTTTAGGCTTCCTGAGTCAAGGTGAACTCTGTACTTCTATGGGGATTTAAAATTAGGATGTGCAAACCAAGACATAATTAAATATTTCAAACATGATGGATGGGAATGTACTAAAAGTTAAAATTTTGGAAAGGGACCTTATTCCTACTCAAACCTACTCCCTAATTTGCGAGCATCTTTTATTCTTATTTTCTTTTCCTTTTTATAAAATTTATTTCATTTTAATTTTATCAAAACTCAAAGAAGACTTTTAGGATTAGGCTGTAATTCTTATATCCCTCTGGTTGTTGATCATGTGACACTATTTATATGGATGATACTTCTTTCATAATTCAATGAGATCCTTTTGAAAATTTAACTTGGGTTAATAGGGTAGAAGCTCATACCTCAGATTTTCTTTATATTTTCAACCAAGTAAACCATTTATTTATCACCTGTTTTGAGAGAAACCCAATGTTCTGAAAAGTGAGTGTTGGTTTCTGATACATATTTATCTCTCAACTATCGACAAGTATTCTGCATGAAAATAAACATGATAAATGTCAGAAACTTCTGAAGAAAAAGAAACGATAGATGTCACTTGTTTTTATATTTCTGTTTTTATGAAATTAACAAAACTGGTCTTATCTATAGTGAAAGAAAAAACTTACCAAAGAAGTGAAAAACTGTAAATCAAATAGAAAATCAAACCGATATATACAATGGTGATTTGGGATATGATTATTGCATGAAGTACTTCAGGTAGCCCCCGTTGATAGGGGTGTTAAGGATTTTCCCATCGAGGTTTTCTAATAAGAATGAATTCTTTCCCTCGGAGGCTATGGCCCTAAAAGGTCCAAACCAGATGTGATCAAACTTGCCATGCTTTCCAACGTCCTCTTTCCTAGCATCCCATTTCAAAACTAGGTCTTTGGGAAGGAATTCCCTATACTTGTATTTTTGATCAAACAGAGCTTTCATGTTGTCTTGATATTTTTGAAGTTTCTCATCCACTTCGGCCCTGTTCTGCTATACTTCAATTAACTGGTTTGTTCTTCTGGTAACATCGTTAGGTTCTTCCTTCGAGTCTTGCTAGAGATTCATCACAGGCAGAGTGAGATTTATGGGGAGGAATACGTCGGTACCGTACACCATTTGGAAAGGAGACATTCCGATTGATTTTTTAGTGCTTATTCGATTTGCCCACAAAGTGTATTTAAAATGAATGTGCTAGACTTTCTTGTTTTTGGTCAACACCTTTTTTATTATGGTGATTAAGCTCTTATTCGGTGATTCGACTAATCTGTTTCCCTGAGGATAGTAGGCTGTTGAATTTTCTAGTACGATATTGTACTTTTGATAAAAAAACTGACCATCACCATGGATTTGAAGGCTTGGGCATTATCCGTAACTATTTTCTGAGGACAACCAAATCTAAATAAAATGTTTTCTTCCAAGAAATTGATCACCACCGAGTCTGTAGAATTTCGTGTCAGAATGGATTCTACCCATTTAGTGAAATAGTTTGTGGCAGTTAAGATCCATTTATGTTGTGGACTTGAATGCTGATGGATTTCTCCGATGAAATCCAGATGCCATTGTTGAAACAAAGCTTTTGTTTTGACTGGGGTCAAGGGTAGTGCGGGAAGCTTTTGTTTACTTGAGAATAATTGACAAGAATTACAAGTTTTGACTTTAGTATTCACATTTGTAAATAACTTCAGCCAATAGTATCTAGCTCTCAGGATTTTATAGGCCATTTCCCTCCAGGCGTGGTGTCCTCCACACACCCCTTCATGAAACTCATTTATAACATTTTCTGTTTCGGATTCTATCAGGCACCTTAGTAAAAATCCCAGAGGATATTTCCAATACAATTGACTGTCAACGATGCAATATTTTTCCACATGCAACTTCAATGTTCTCTCCTTAGAATGAGTCATATCACTTGGGCACTGGAGAGTCAAGAGACATGAAACTATGTCGTCGTACCAAGTAGAGGAAGAAATGTTTTCTTGGATCTGAGTTGTAGGTGTCTGATCATCAAATTCTTCTATGTCTCAAATTTCTCCGTAAGCTTGCAGATGATTTATTCCGAGTGCTCTGAAATTCAATTCCGCTTATAGCTTAGCCAGGCCTTGACCTTTGACTAGTTTAGTTGGTTTGACCTCAACATCAAATTCCTGGACCTTGGCTAGACATCGACCCCTCCTTCCGTCACTATTTGGTTGAACTAATATATCTTTAACAGAGCTAGTTGGTACATAGACAATTATTTTGGAATGTAGCAGGTAAGTCCTACAAGCTTTAAGGGATTTCACCATTACGTATGCCTGTTTTTCTAGTATATTGTCTTTCAAATCTACATCTCTGAGGCTTTTACTAAAGAATGCTATCGACTGTTCGAACCCTTCCTCATTCTTTTGTAAGAGCGCGACCGCAATTGTGTGTTCGGATGCGAATGAAAAGATCAAGAACTCTTTCAGCTAGTCTGGGCTTGCCAACATCGGTGCTTCTCCTATTACCTTCTTGATGTGTTCAAAAGATTCTTTAGCCACGGTTGTCCATTTGACATCGATGTCCTTTTTTAGCATATCTGTAATCAATTTAACAATTTTAACGAAATTTGGAATGAATCTTCTTAAAAAAATTATTTTTCCTAAAAAAGTCGAAATTTCCTTTCTGTTTCTAGGAATATTTATTGTATCTATGTCTTCAAACCCTTTTGGATCGATTTTGATTCCTTCCCTAGATACTATATGGCCCAAGAGTTTACCTTCCTGCATTGCAAAATGATATTTCTTTGGATTTAGGGACAAACCGAATTTTCGACATTTCTCGAACGTCTGCTTGAGGTGTACCAAGTGCTCTGTATCAGAGTTAGAAAAAACAGTTAAATCATCAAGATAAATAATGACAAAATTATCTCTTTCACCAACCAAGGCCCATTGCTTGTTGAAAAGTGGCCCCTGCGTTCATCAGACTGAATGACATTTTTTGATATATGAAAGTACCCCATGGAGTGGGAAACACGGTTTTCTCTTTGTCATCTTAGTGGACCGTAATTTGATTGTAACTTGAAAAGCCATCAATCATAGACATTTGGTTATCCCTAACCACTTTTTCAAGAACGTGATCCATTTTAGAAAGTGAATAATTATCTTTAAGAGATGATCTATTTAGGTTCCTGAAATCCATGCAGAGTCTGATTTCGCCGTTCTTTTTTCTAACTGGAACTAAATTAGCTACCCACTCAGAATATCTGAGTGGAACAATAATTTTTGCATCCAGGAGCTTTTATACCTCTCTTTCTATTACACGCAGGAGTATCGAGTTTATCTATCCGAGATTTTGTCTGAAAGGCTTGATGCCCGGTTTCAAAGGGATCTTATGTTCGATGACAATAGTATCATACATTTTTAGTTCGTCGTAAGACCAGGCGAAGCCATCTTTGTATTTTTTGAGTAACTCAATATATTTACTTTTCATTTTGGGTGGAAGGTATTTAGAAACTTTGACCAGTTTGGGGTTTTCCTTAGTGCCTATGTCACAGTACTCAACCTCTTCGGGCTGAGGTTGCAAGGTAGACTTTAGGGGTATATCGTCCTTATCAAATAATCTCTCTAACACAATTAGAACCTTAGGAATTTGATTATTTTTTAACACCAACATGTGGTGGTTAGCCATCTTATCCTGGAATTTTTGAGGATCTTTGCCTTCCTGCATGATCCAAGTAGGGTCATTTTGATTTTCCTGGTCGATGTGTGTTTCGAAAAATTCATCCACCATTTCTAGAAACTGCTTGATCTGCTCATTGTCTTAAAAAACCTGCCAGTGTTGAACATTATTTGGTATTGAAAGCCTGTGCCTCATTTCTATGTGATACTTTAGTTTTAAGACTGTAGGTGGCATAAAAGTAGCTCCTGCTTTTGCCAGGGAGTTAGCTTGTTGATTATCCGCCCTGGGAATATGATGAATATTAAACGATGAGAAAAGTTTTCAATCAAATACCAGGCGTAGTTCCTATACAACCTTAGCCTTGGATGTTTGTCTTGATACTGTTGCCTTATCTATTTTACAATTAATTTTGCATCACCGTAAACTATTAGATTCTCTATTTTCAGCTTTCGGGCAGCCTCTAATCCTAATATCAGAGGCTCATATTCGCATACGTTATTGGTATAGTCAATGTCCCACTATAACCTGTATGAGAAAGGAATAATGAAGTCATCTCCGGGTACCACAAACAACACTCCATATCTGGTTCCTTCCCAAGATGAAGCACCAGAAAAAAACATCTTCCAAACTCCTATACTATTTACATTTTTGTTTCCTTTTTCTGAATCATTTTCTTCTATACATTCTTCTTCTGTACATTCGACAAAACCATCATCAATGGATAATATACAATTTCCTAAATCTTGATCTGCGACATAAGCCATATATTTATTTGGGTTCTGTGGGTCACTTATGGTATAAGCCAATCTTGTCTCTCTGTATAGACGGGTGAACTTTCCACCGAAAATTGGGATCATAGCATACATCATGTCCAATTGAAACGATCCTCCAAGTTTAGCACCCCAAGACCTAGACAACAACATGCCATACTTCGTAGGAACATCAACAACAACTACATCCATGAGAATACTCTTCACAGGGATCTGTGCAAGATTAACTACCAAATCTTTAATCATACCAAGACATTTAACTTTTCTTGAATCAAAAGAATACAGATCTCGGTATGGTCTGGTAACCTCGAGACCCAACTTTTCCATAATAACTTTGGGTATTAAGTTGTGGGAGGCTCAAGAATCCAACATACAGTTATGGAGTAGGTGATCATGCACAGTCAGCGTAATATAAAAAGGAGAAACATGGTATTTAGCATTTTCAATATGCGAACCAAACATTATAGTAGGTCTATCATCTTCTAAATTAATAATATCTGCATGACTTTCAACATCTGAAAAATTTATCATTTTGGCAATTTGTTTTCTATACATCGGATTTTTTGCTAATTTGACTAGGGGCACAAGAACTTGATTTTATTAATTTCATTTTCCATATTAAAACTTCCAATCATCTTTTCGGCCTCTCTAGTTGGGATCTATGTTTCTCTTTTTTTCTGGTCTATTGGTTTGCGTTTCTTTGGTTTCGATTGTAGTGACCCTTTTGTTACCTAAGGATGAGGAGAATGGGGTTCGGGAAATAGACCAGTAGGAGACAGAAAGTCTGAAAAGGGGGGAAAAGAGAAATGAGGGCTGGGTTCTTCAGACTTATAGGATATATAAACAGGAGAACCAACAGGAGTTGAATTAGGGTACGAGATATACTGCTCAGAGTTTCATGGAATCAAAACCTTTACTTCAGGGACCAGTGAAATATCTAATAAAGCGAGTATCAAAATAGATCCTTTACCTTTACTAGTAAAGGGGGAAGTCGAATCGGTCTCTACTTTTACCTCAGGTAAAACCTGTTCGGGGTTTATGATTTTGGTTTCAGGTTTATCAGTTGATGTGTCTCCGAAGTGGCTTGGTGTGTAACCTTCTTGTGATATTGATTGTTCAAGTGGAACCTTAGCATTAGTTTGCACAGTTTTGGGTTGGTAAACCTTACTTGTGGATGCATTAGTCTGCTTGAGGTATCGCCTTGGTTTTAATAGCTTTTCAGGATCAACTACATGCGTAGTATGCTAATCGTCTGGGTTCTTCTTGGTATTCTTTCTACCGAATGCCAGTTTATCTGTAATGGAGTCGCCAAGTGAAAGATAAAAGCCTTAATACAATATTCAATCCTTGTTCACTATCAAAGAAAAAATATCACCTCGTCATTTCTCCCAGGGAAAAATAACTTCGTTTCTCCGTCCCCGACAATGGCGCCAAAAAGATGTTGTTCTTGAGATTACCCTTAAGGCTCCAAAGAGTAATGTCAAGGCATCATAAATATAAAGAGATTTTTTTAAGGGTGCCTATTCTTCCGTTAGTTATATACGAATTAATCCTCAAATGAAAATAATGACAGAACATGAGAGAGGCCGTAATTTGTCGTCTAAGTCGATTTATAAAATCAAGTGATATGAGGGAAACTTATAGAACTGTTAAACAATATAAGGCATCAATGCAAGATGAATCTTACCTTGTTCACAGTAGAAGAAATAAAACAATGCACCCTTGTAAGGATATGAGATACAATAATCCAAGTAGCTCATAGGTCTTGTATTTCCTTATAGCAAACACAGAGGAAAAGTTGCTTGCTTAACAAACAAATGATAAAATGTGACTACAGTAGTAGTGGTACTAAATTGCAATCACTCACTTATCAAGGAATAACATAAGGGAAACAAGAGATATGGAATACAGGAAAATAACATAACTCAAACTGCACAAAAATTGGAATCCCTGTCTGCACTTGTATTAATTCTCACAAAAGGAGAGTTTTTTCTTATTACATACAGTAAGACGCAGCCTTTGTTCAGTCTTAAAACTATGAATTTATACAAAACGACCTGAACCCTAGGCGGTTGAGATTCTCATAATTAAAAAACAATAAAAATTACAATATGTGAAATTTGAAACATTTCACTTGCATCTTTTCTGTCTCTTTGCCCACTGGAAGAGACATTTATTCTTCTTGTACTCCATCTCAGGAAACAACTGGTCCCTAATCATGACTTGTGCAAAAGGAGTACACACTTTGTATCATTCGTTCCCAGATGTGCTGGCTTTTCCTTGCTCAACACACTGAACGCATTTGCCCACTAACTGTACCACCAACATGGAAGGCTCTGTTGTATTATTTGCCTCAAAAGTGTATAACTTATTCTCTATGTGAGGCAACCTATATTCTATCCTCCTGGCTTCTATAGATACATATTGTAGCCATAGAATAGGATTGACTATCCATTTATTTATCTGAGTAAGGTCAACCTGTTTCAACTGTAGGATTTCAGCCCGGGTTTCTTCCATACTCGTCTTGGAAGTGAGTTGATGTTTTGAAATATCAATTTTCCCTAGGGCTTCAGAGATACTGTCTATTTCAATGCCCAACGATTCTTTGTCGAGTGAGGAACAAGCTTATTCATAAGCCTTCTTCACTTCTTTGGTTAATTTGTTTCTTTCAACTATATTAGCCTCCCAGGTTTTAAGTATTATATCCCCTCGAGTTTGTTTTGAAACTCTTGAAATGTCACTATAGCTGCAGTGGTATCTCTCTCCTTTATGCAAATAGTATTTAAAGAATGGTCTGCTGACCGATACAATTTGTTAATAGCTTCTAGTATGATAAAAAGGTCTTGCTAGACTGATTCCAGCTTCTCCTGCACTCCTAATGCTTGGGCTTGAAAAGATGATATATCCACTGCTGCATTCTCGGTCAAGTTTAATTTAGCTTGTAGTTGTTTGACCAACTCCCCTTTTTGAATGGCCAGTTCTCTGCTTGCTCATGAATTTTTATGCATCTCATCAATGCTGATCTTAAGCTGTTGAATTTCCTACCTATCTCAGTCTCTGATATGCTCAAAACCTTTATTAATCTCACTTCTAACACTCTGATCTATAGTATTTCCTTAGCTTTGCAACTGGCTCACCAACAGATCTTTTTGCTTCAATTGTTCCTTTAGGTTTCCAACTAAGTACTGGTTTACTGTGGAAAAATCTCCCAATGAGCCTGCCACTTCCATAGCGAACTCTGCTTCTTCTAAGGCCTAACCATCATATAATACTCTGTGTCTCTTGACAGTCGCACCCTCCCTTTGGTGAGTTTTTCTTTTCACAATGACTCTCCTCTGGTGAATTTAGGAAGGCGATTCCTTCGATGCCTTTGAAAATTATGAAACTCTGCTAATTTGTCTGGAGCCAGAGTTTGGACTTGGCTCAAAACCTCCTGATAAGATCTCGCTCCTCGAAATATCTCATCATGTGGGGAATATTCATGCTCGTATATCTTTAAATTGGAAATATCCATGTGATTTCCCACGATCCTCTGAGGATCATTCTTCTTGAATTCAATATTTACAAGCTTGATGTCTTCCAGGGCTGCGACCTCTACTTTCGAGTGGTTGAAATATAATAGTGTGAACCTACCAATCTGCAAAGGAAATGTGGGCCATACCTTTTTCTGCACTCCTTTTAGTTCCTTACTGATCCCCCCAAGCACATTTTGATGTGCTACTTCGTGTCACACCAATCGATCTGGTAGAAACTTCGGCAAGGCATGTGGAGGAACAGAACAAGCAAAAACCCTAATGTAAGAGAAGTGCTCTTCAATATACCAATCTGCTATCTTCCCTAGGTTGGTCACTATTTTGTTAGAAATCCTAGGGGGTGGGCATCCATATATGGCGATATGCATTGACACCACCACATAATTGTAGATTTCATAGAAAAAATCTCTCGCTTTATCCTCCCATAGCTTCGAATCATAACAATGTATCGGCTCAACACTAGTTGGAGTCGAGCTCCAACCCATCAAAGGAAATGGTGTCATAAAACAAACGAAATCCATGATGTATGATGACATGTAAAATGGGGTAGGTTTCCCCTTGTCTTTCAATGACTGATATTCTGTGATCTCCGTAACCAAATTTTCAGATAATATCTTGGCCTAATCGAAGGAATACCCCTCTGCTGCTGTATGCATGATGGGTACCCATGGCAAGAAGAATTGGGCCGTGTTTTCCTTCCCTTAAAGTCTACACATCATCATGGCTATATACATCATGTGAGGCTCTAAAGAGGCAACAACATATACACCATGGCTGTCCTCTCTAAACTTCTCGGGACATGAGCACCAATCCTTGATCAATCATGTAATTTCTTGTTGTATTACACACATTATTTTCTATCAAAGTCCATTAAGCAAGTGGAATTATAAATGTAATTAGTAATCGGGGATAGTTTGTACATCACCTGGAAATGTTTTGGTTGGAAAGACCCAACTGCAACGTTTTGCTAATTACAGATGGTTCTGGTCGAGAGGTCGACATTCTCCAATGCCCAACCAATCATATCATTATAAGGCATGAACCTGAGCCATGTTTCTATTTTATGTAGCTCTAATTGAGAGATAGTTTTATATTTTGTAGCCGGGGTCTCAGTCTCCTCGTCACCCAAATCATCTGGGCAGTTGATCAATTCGTACTGTAGAATATCGAATACCTGCGTCTAGGTTTTCGTGGTGTTTTGGCTTCTGGGCAAAGTGTCTGAAATGATGTCTGTGTTTGGGTTAGAGATTTCACCAAACGCTTTAGCTGCTTTCCATGGGGCCATGGTATCACGAGCTCAACACTCTATTTCCTGTCATAGAAAATGCACAAACTTCTTATCTCGAAAACTTGTTGTTCAGTGAAAACGCAAGATGAAATTCAAACTTCAATATCCTTTTTCCCCTTAATTTCATCGATTTCATAAATATCTCTACTGACGAAGTATTAACTTTCCTTAATGAAAAAGATTTAGGCGTTGGTCCAAGATATTATTTTGAATGATCACCGTAGATCGATTATTAATGTCATTAATTTCTAGTAATTCGCGATTAGAAGTTTGACAAACAACATTTGAATTTTCTCGAGTTATGATTCAGCGAAAAAATTATCACGAGATAATCCTCATTAATGCGTTGGTTAAATCACACTTATCGTTAAGTATATTTCGGAGTTTCGGGCCTCGGGATATCCTATAGTAGTTCAATATATGACTTTCGAAACGGGAAATCGGGAAGTGATGAATTAATTTTAATCATGTTTAACCCTTTAAATAATCATGTTTAACCTCAAGTATTTCAGGGTTTCGGACCTCAAGATATTGATAGTCACTCAAGGAAGGATCCTCGAAATGCGAAATCGCGAAGTGATTAAATAACTGCTCATCATTTTTTATCATTACTTAACCCTACATAATGCTTAAGACATTTCGAGAGTTCGGGCTTCGTGAATTGGGGATATGATAGATGGGGAAGCGCCGAAATCTGAAATCTCGAAACTTTTAATTGATTTTCTAACTGGGTTTTAGTTTCTTTTTAGGTATTTATCACTTCATGTATTTGGTTAATTAACTTCATTTAAAATTCCGACAGGTCACTTTACAGAAAGACGCGTCAGATATTAGGAGGTATATGTGTATGGTGACTAGGGTCTGTTGGATGCTTTTTGCATATTGGGGTTTTGAAAGAGCGACATGTTAACACACCTGAAACTCTAAAATTCGAAATCGCGAAGCCAATTTCTAGAGGTTTTTACCTTTTTAACATTCAGGCGGCTCCAAACATTCGGGAAAAGGAGAAGCGTTCAATCGATGGGAGAAATCAATCGACGACAGACCTTTTGTATGCCCTAAGGCTTAAAAGTAGAAAGATTTATATTTTGGAAATCGACTTCTAAGTAAAAGTGAAAAGAAAGGAAAAAGATTTAGGATTATAATTTTAAAAGTGTTCCAACATAGTCTCCATCTAGGGAATGCGTCTCCCTACGAGGCGTGGAATAACTGTAGACTAAGTGCCTTTATTGGGTTAATGGAGTCATCATTGGGTTTTTGGGAAACACCTTTGAGGAAATAAACAAAAGGATACTAGACTTCGGCCTTATCTCATAAATCTTTCAAAACCTTGATCGTTCACCAATCTTGAGCTTAGGCTGTTTATAGCTTAATTTTTCCTGAAACTTCTTTTGGGTGTGTTTAAGATAATCAAGACAACTTTAATCAATCTATCAGACTCTGGTCGATTTTGTTCGTATCAAGGCAAATTAAATTTTAACAATTTTAATTAGGGGGTCCCTTGTCAGCTTATAATGCAAATCTTTGTTGAAAAGAGAACTAGCTACCAGAGCACATTATATACATGTATAACAACCTTGCAGATATCATAGACATTGCTTCACTGCCAACGATCCTGTTCAGTATCCCAGTGAAGTTATCTACATTTTCCATTGAATTTCCTTTCACCACTTCAATTTGCACTTTGTTGAGACGAGGGAAATCATTTAAATGAATTTCCTTTCATCATCTCTTTCGGAAAAAAAGGGGGCAATCGAATTTCGAATTTCCTTTTAGCATTTGTCTTGGACTAGATGTGGGAAATCAGATTATGAATTTCCTTTCACCATCCGTCTTATTTTTTTAATATTTTTGAAGTGGGGAAAATCAATTTGTATATATCATACATGAGATGACATCTGTTTATGATTTAGCAGTTAAGGTCTGTCAACTCACTTTGATTTACTCTGGGTTAATCCTCCCCTGACCTTCAAAACACCTTTTCCTACAGGGAAGTTATTACGGGGAACTTTTAATTTCCAGGGAGTTTCCTTGAGAGAAATGAACCAGTTTAAAATCTGATAGAAGGGCTAAAGTAGTCAAGATTAGCCTAGACACACTTTCTCTCAGTTACAATCAGAGGAAGCATAAAAATTTCGCCTACTCTCGTTTTGAAGGTCTAGTTTTATAGGCTTCCCGAGTTAAGGCGAACTCTGTACTTCTATGGGGATTTAAAATCAGGATGTGCAAACCAAGACACAATTAAATCTTTCAGACATGATGGATGGGAATGGACTAAAAGTTAAAAGTTTGGAAAGGGACCTTATTCCTACTCAAACCTATTCCCTGATTTACGAGCTTCTTTTATTCTTATTTTCTTTTCCTTTTTATAAATTTTATTTCTTTTTTATTTTTGTTTTTATTTTATCAAAACTCAGAGAATACTTTTAGGATTAGGCTCTAATTCTTAGATCCATCTGGTTGTTGATCAGGTGACACTATTTATATGGATTATACTTCTTTCATAATTTAATGAGATCCTTTTGAAAATTTATCTTGTGCTAATAGGGTAGGAGCTCATACCTCAGATTTTCTTTATATTTTCAAGCAAGTAAACCATTTATTTATCACCTATTTTGAGAGAAAGCCAATGTTCTAAAAAGTGAGTGTTGGTTTTTGATACATATTTATCTCTCAACTATTAGCAAGTATTCTGCATGAAAATAAACATCAGAAATGTCAGAAACTTCTGAAGAAAAAGAAACGCTAGGTGTCACTTGTTTTTATATTTCTGTTTTTATGAAATTAACAAAACTGGTCTTATCTACAATGAAAGAAAAAACTTCCTAAAGAAGTGAAAAACTGTAAATCAAAAACAAAATTAAACTGGTATATACAATGGTGATTTGGGATATGATTATTGCATGAAGTACTTCAGGTAGCGCTCGTTGATAGGGGCGTTAAGGATTTTCCCATAGAGTTTTTCTAATAAGAATGAATTCTTTCCCTCAGAGGCTACGACCTTGAAAGGTCCACACCAGATTTGATCAAAATTTCCGTTCTTTCCAGCGTCCTCTTTCCTAGCATCCCATTTCAAAACTAGGTCTTTAGGAAGGAATTCACTATCTTTGCCTTTTTTATCAAACAGATCTTTCATGTTGTCTTGATATTTCTAAAGTTTCTCATCCACTTCGTTCCTGTTCTGCCATACTTCAATTAACTGGTTTATTCTTCTGGTAACATCGTTAGGTTCTTCCTTCGAGTCTTGCCAGAGCTTCATCACAGGCAGAGTGATATTTATGGGGAGGACTACATCGGTACCGTACACCATTTGGAAAGGAGACATTTCGATTGATTTTTTAGTGCCTATTCAATTTGCCCACAAAGCGTATTTCAAATGAACATGTTAGACTTTCTTGTTTTCGGTCAACACATTTTTTATTATGGTGATTAAGCTCTTATTCGATGATTCAACTAATCCATTGCCCTGAGGATAGTAGGTTGTTGAATGTCCTAGTATGATATTGTACTTTTGACAAAAACTGACCATCGCCATGGATTCGAAGGCCTCAACATTATCCACAACTATTTTCTGAGGACAACCAAATCTAGATAAAATGTTTTCTTCCGAGAAATTGATCACCACCGAGTCTGTAGAATTTCATGTCGGAATGACTTCTACCCATTTAGAGAAATAGTATGTGGCGGTTAAGATCCATTTATGTTGTTCAATTGAATGCAGATGGATTTCTCTGATGAAATCCAGACCCCATTGTTGAAACAAAGCTTTTGTTTTGACTGGGGTCAAGGGTAGTGCGGGAAGCTTTTGTTTACCTGAGAATAATTGACAAGAATTACAGGTTATGACTTTAGTATTCACGTATGTAAATAGATTCGTCCAATAGTATCCATCTCTCAGGATTTTATAGGCTGTTTCCCTCCAGGCGCGGTGTCTTCCACGCACCCCTTCATGAAACTCATTTATAACATTTTCCGTTTCGGATTCTATCAGGCACCTTAGTAAAAATCCCAGGGGATTTTCCAATACAACTATTGTTTTTAATATATATGATGTTTTTAATGTGATAAATGCCAATCCAATACTAGGTTAGCCATGTGATCTGTTACTTGATTGACGTTCCTTGGAATATGTGTAAATGTGATAGAATCAAATTTGCAATATAGGAGTCTAAATTGGAGGTATTCACAGAAGAGGCAAGGATCATGAACATGATACACGTTGTTGAGCTGTAGGAGGACGAGCTGGGAATCCAACATAACACTAAGGTGAATAATTTGGCGATGACTAGTCTTGGTGAGGAGACCAATGATGATGTCATATTTGGCTTGGTTTTTGGTGGCTGGGCATAAGCATATGCAGCTAGAATGGAGTAGCACATGTGAGGGGGTATAGAGGACCCAAGCAGCCGAGGCGAGATTATGGGTCTAGCGGCTCACACCGTTAGTGTAACCAATGTGGTAGGCTGATGGATGATGCATTTGTCAACAACACATGTGATAGATCAGACGTGAGGAGTGGTGGATGATGCAAAATAAGACTAAGAACGCTACAAATGTGTATAAGGAGAAACCTAAGGTAAGGGGGCTATGCTTAGGCATAATTTTTTTTTAAGTACAACACGTTGATAGGTTCTTTGAGGGGGGATCCATCTAGAGAGGCCAATATGTAGACACCTTTAGTGAGGCAATGTTGGATGATGAAGGGGCTGCACCATAATGATTTGGATTTCCCATGGATGAGAGTGGCATGTGCGATATCATAGGCTAACACAATATCACCTTCGTTGAATGAGCGAAGGTTGACATGGCTGTCAAAGATGGCTTAGGATCATTTTTTAGCTGCCTAATTATGCTATAATTAAGATCAGCTGTCTTCATCAAGGGACTCTAAGGTCAATAGGCGCTGCTCCATTGAAACAATGTTAGGTAAGAGCTCTATGGAAGTGCGTAATGTGGGGATTTCACACTCGATAGGGAGTATGGCTTTGATCCTGTGGATGAGGTGGAATGATTTAAAACTGGTGGCATTTTTCACTGTCGTGCGATAGGGCCATAAAGATGAAAACAACATATGGTGCCAGTTGGTCTTGTGTTTGTTAACGATGCGTTGTAGCATGGTTTTGAGGACTTTATTGACAGCCTTGACCTGCCTGTTGGACTGAGGGTAGTATGAGGAGGAAAAATCATGGGTGAAGCCTAACTTTGAGGAGAGTAATGCAAAGATCTTGTTCTCAAAGTGTTTACCATGATCAAAAACTAACTATTGTGGGACTCTGAACCGATGAATGACATGGTTGAAGAAAAAATGCACTTCTGTGTCATCGATGTTGTTAAATGTGGGAATGGCTTCGACCCATTTGGTAAAATAATCCACTGCCACCACAATGTACTTGTGTCCATTACTGGATGGAGGATGGAAAGTCATGAAATCTATGCCCCATTTGCAAAAGGGGTCGATCGTCATGACTGGGTGTAGATGAGTTGGTGGAGCTCATGATTTGTTTGCATAAAGATGGAATTTATTGCATCGCTTGACAAAGTGGATGTAGTCATGAAACAAAGTGGGCCAAAAGTATCTTGCTCGAATGATTTTTTGGGCGGTAGACATACCCGAGAGGTGACCACCGTAAGTGCCACTGTGGCAATCATTCAAGACTATGTCGACTTCGTCAATGGTAAGACATCGCAGAAGGATGGTATCGACCCCACGTCGGTAAAGAATGTCTCCAATGAGGAGGTATCGGGGAGCCTGAGGGTGAACGCGTCAGTGGTCATCTCTATAGAGGTGAGACCCAAACTTTTGTGTACAAAGGTAGATGAGAAGGTCGTCGTACCAGGGGTCATCTAAGGAGATGAAGAAGAGGTTTTCATCGGGGAAATATTCATTGATGGGGGAAGCTTTGACGTCTGAGGGAAAATCCGTAATGAGTTCGGCTAGGAAAAAAGCTTTCTTGCTTTTGTGAGTGGAGAAATCTAGATCGTTCCTGAAGGATAATGATCTATCAAGAAAATTTTCCATTGATCTGTCGTCGGTTGAGAAAGTACTACATGGGGTTGGAATCTTCCATGACCTTGGTAGTTCGAAGCATAATGTAATGCCGCAATTTTTGGACTACGAGGACAACCGCTAACACGAGATTTTCATCATGATTAAATTTTAAGGGTGGTCTTGAAAGGTTTTTACTTATGTAGTAAATCACATGTTCACTCCCAACATCCCCTAATTGGACGAGGACACCTGTGTAATTGCTATCATAGTCTGGGGGACTAATCAGAGGGGCATTGGATATGACGACTTTTAAATCATGAAAATCTATTTGAGTATGTTCATCCCATCGAAATGGGATATCATGGTGCAGTAAGTGGAGAAAACCATGTGCATGAGTGGAGTAATCTGGGACAAAGCACGTAAAAAGTTGGATTTGCCTTGTAGGCTTTGCAGTTGGCGTAAATTCATAGGTGGTGGAATTTATGTGATAACTTGGACCTTGAGGGGGTCCACATTGACGCCGTTTTGGGAGACAGTGAACCCGAGGAGGCGTCCAACAGTGATGCAGAAGACACACTTGAGGGGGTTCAAGAGGATGTTCTATTGGTGACATCATTTAAAAATGATGCATACGTCGTCTAAATGCTGGGTTCTCTTTTTGGATCGAGCTGTGAGGTCATCCAAATAAGCGAGAATGATGCGATCAAGATCATGAAAAATGTAGGTCATGGCCCATTGGAATGTAGCTTCGACATTTTTGAGTCCAAAGGGCATGACATGATAAGCGAAGGTACCCCAAGGGGTTGGAAAAGCGGTTTTGTATTGATCTACTGGGTGGATTTGAATTTGATTGTAGCTGAAGAACCCATCCATAAAGTAAAGTGCCTCATGGCATGCACAATCATCAATTATTTGGTTGATGAAAGGGGTTGAGAAGTTGTCTTTGGGACAAGCATGGTTGAGGTCGTGAAAGTCTGTGCATACATGAATAATTCCCTATTTTTTGTTAATGGGGACGAGGTTGGAGACCGAAGAAGTGTACATAATGGGGTAAATGAACCCGACAACGCGTATTTTTTCAATTTCATCTTTGATAGACACAACTTTGGATGGGTGGAGGGGGAATTGCTTTTGACGAACAAGGGAAATATCCAACCATGTGTCGATCCAATGTTCGACTATAGACGGATAGAGGCCATGCATCTTTGTATATGACCAGGAAAAAATATCTTGGTATTCCTGAAAGAGAGCTTTGTAAGCAATGATTTCTTCAGGGGAGCATGCAACGCCAATGCTCATCTCTTCTCCGATGCCTGGTCTAATGGAAATGCCAATTTTGACCGTGGGGGAGATGTGGGGAATGTTGCCTTCTTCAAAAGCAATGAGGGTAGGAATAGGGTTTTGGATCTAGTCAATATGCCCCGAAGGAATAAAATCCTTGGTTTCGATTTCACATAGGGAGGCTTGGTCAGGAGGGTGAAATACCTCTTGTGAGAGAAAAAGTGTTCGATGATGGAACACATTCCATGGGAAATCATGGGTAGTCAGTTCCTCCAAGATATCTTCGTCATAGTGGAAAATGAGAGAATACAGAGGATCTTGGGAGGTGGTAGGGGGAACCATCAATAGAGAAGTGTTATTGACCTCATGGGATGATGACATAGAAGGGAGATCGTGTACGGGGTGTGATGGCTCATTTAACATAAACCAAATGTCAAGACACTATGGATGATATCTCATTCGCTTAGGAACTGACGAAGAAATATAACGAATGTTAGTAATGTGAGCATCAAAAGGGAGTGCCTGAGAGGGCTCAGGTATAGATGTGTGGTGTACTGCAACTAATGTTTGGTGGAATTGAGGTAGAACTGGGCAATGATGAGTGTAATGGCCATATTCTGAGTATATGGCACAAGCGAAATTGGTTTGTAACCCTTTCTTGCGTGTAGTTGAGGACTCCATAGTAGCAATGGATGTACTTGGTGGAGTGGCAAGTAATGGGGTTGCATTAGGGAGCTGGATAAGTTTGCGTAACTCGGGAAGAGTAGGACATCTATTACTAGGGTGTCCTTCTCTTTCACATAGTGCACAAGGAGGTTGGGCTCGGGGAGGGAGTGGAATTATGGGCTTGTTCCTCCTTCGTCTGCCCCTGGTGGTAGCTGTGTTGCCTCCAGTTAGGGGTGGGGGTGGTGTGGTAGGAGCATGTACTAGGATCTTCATCGGTAATCCCTCTGCTTGAGGAGGGAGAGATGGTGTAGGAACCATAGAGGGTGGATAGAGATACCATACAGGGATGGCGATAACTATGTTGGGAAGAGTGAGGGTAGAAACTACTTGGAATGCTTGGACTCCAGGTGGGGGGTAGAAAAAGGGGTTTTGGATAATGGCTTGGGGGACTATCTACCAA
>ML855939.1:0-15832 GCA_009831015.1 Picea engelmannii | reverse complement strand
TATTTCTGTAGGAAACCAAATTACACTCTTTAGATGCATATATATATTTTCTGGAGGAAAAAAATTATATATATATATATATATAATTTTTTTCCTCCAGAAAAAGCGTAATTATATTTCTGTAGGAAACCAAATTACACTCTTTAGATGCATATTCATATGCATTGCTAGAAATGTCCCACAACCAAGACATGGTGTATTTTAGGCAAACCCATAGAGGGGTTTCAATCAATACATTTTTCAAAAAACATATACAAAAGAGTCCATACATATACACCCGTTACAGGAAATGAAACAAAGAAAAAGTTCAGCAAAAATATTTTCTCCAAAATAGTGCAGTGAGAGCCCTGACTCACACCAAATAAGCCCGAGAAAAGTCCAAAAACCAAAATAGCATAATAAATGAAGGACTAAATAATCTGAGCTACTGAGACTGTATAAGAATTTCAACAAAGGGTCGACGATAATACTCATAAAAAGTGCCATTGTTTTCTTCAGAAATCAACCATTGACCATGATCCAAATAAAGCCCGTCCTTTAATAATTGATCTGCCATCATATTCCTTTCCCTGAAAACATGATGAATATCAAAAGAATCAAATGAAGACACGGGCCTTTGAACTTTTTCAATAATAGGAATGAAAATAATGTTGTGACATTGATGAAGATTCCAGACCCATTTAACAACCAATTGAGAGTCACGAAACACCTGAATAGAGTTGATATTTTTTCTTTTGCAAAAAGAAGAAGTAGTTTGAGAGACAATTACACATAATTGTTTGTTCCTTCCCCCATACCTATTTTTATTTTGAAGCTAACTTGATCTGCTAAGTAAATAACAACCCCCCTCCATAAAATTGACTCCTATTTTGAGAGGCCCCATCAAAAAAATCCCAGGGCCTTTGATGGTTAATCCTTTCTAGTTGGATTATCCTTCAAGATTCCTTTCCTTTTGATTGGGGAAAATGGGAGAGAATACTTAGACATTGGGAAGCAATAATTTTCGATGGAATTCCTTTGCATTTAAAAATTACAGACTTTCTAGCCAACCACGTGCCCCAACATACCAATGGGTGTAAATCTTTGAAGTTTGAGTAGGATGCATATGAGACCGATGATTTCCAAGCTTCTTGCACTACTTTTCCTTGCCAAATGAGGGCTCGACCTGTCACTCTAGAAATTTCTTTCCATATTTCCTTTATGTAGGAGTAGTACAAAAAAATATGAACCTGGGATTCCTCATCAATCATGCAAAGAGAGCACCATCCTAGTTCTGCAATTTGACGTTTTTGGATTATTTCCCATGTTGGTGATTTTTTGAACAATAATAACCAAAGGAAATTTTTTGATTTGAGAGGACAATTTAACTTCCACGGCCCCTTCCACCACCATTCCGTGATGTTGATATGGATATCTATATTGAGTTGAATGTAACCCACTTTTGGCGAATAAGTCCCAAAAGGGTCTGATGTCCATGCCAACTCATCTTCTTGCTCCTTCAAACGAATGCGATCTAGCTTTAGAGCACTTTTATAGTTTACCTAAGAAGCTTCAAAAACGTCATCAAATCCAATCTCACGATGATACTTCCATTCATGAGACCAAATTGAAGTGTTGATTGGATTCCCTACCTGGATGAGGTAGAATATGCCTTGCTCTTGTAGTCTCATAATCAAGTTTTCTGGCAGAATATGGGAACCCACACTGCCTAGCCACATATCCCTACCCACTTTATGTTGGATTAATTAGAAGGGGGGGGGGGGAATCAATAATCGAGCAATCTAATCCATTTTAACCATATAATGTAAGTGTTATATCAATGTAGCATTATCATCCAATATTTTCAGAGTAAATAAACAATGA
Organism: Picea engelmannii; assembly: GCA_009831015.1. Classification (NCBI taxonomy): domain Eukaryota; kingdom Viridiplantae; phylum Streptophyta; class Pinopsida; order Pinales; family Pinaceae; genus Picea; species Picea engelmannii. Next base: position 13,969 of record ML855939.1, on the reverse strand, counting down.
ACAAATGAACAATCATACACATACACATTACACTAGTGTTTTTACGTGGAAACCCAAAGCGAGAGAAAACCACAAAATGATTTTCCTTATATGTCTTGAAGAATTACATTCATTGGAAGCACCAACTTCCTTTGTTTTCCACTTGCAATTGGAAGGACGGTCCAAACCCCTAGTTTCTCAAGCTACAACCCGAGGGAAGCTCCAACTCCCTAATTCTTTGGCTACAACCAGAAGGAGGCTACAACCCCATGTTTTCTCCTACTACAACTAGAAGGTGGCTACAACCACCTGTCCTTTCCCCGTCCAACCGCCCTGATGTATAAGTAGAGTGATGGAACCAATGTCACACTATCACTGTGAGATATACTACTGTAAACCTGTACCAATCAACCTACACCAAAAAACCTGTACTAATAACCTGAACTATTCATCAACCATGCATCAACTTGTACCTCAACCTACAATCAACCTATACCATAAACACGTGCATCAACCATGCACCAAACTGTACCTTAACCTAAACCAAAATCCCTCAACAATTTCATCATCCAAATATGATTTGTAACTCTGTAATAGACCTGGTGTATATGATCACATACCTGCAAACCTTCCTTGACTTTAACAACAAGAGACTAGAATTTTCATCAAACTTTACTTTAGTCTCACATGACTAGTTTTGGATTAGTCAACAACCCTAACTTGAAATAATCATAACTATGTACCTGTAATGAATAAAGATATGAAAATAGTACACAATGTTCTTTAGTGTTTTTAATGCAATTCCTCTAGGTGTCACTACTTGGAACCTCTCAGAAAAGGATTTATAGAAAAAATGGCATACCTTGTTGAATTATGGCTTATTCTAGAGAGCGAACTTGTAGAGCGTGCCCCGCACAGAATATTAGTTGTATGGATCTGAAAATTATACAAAGAATACTACAAAATGTACTCTAACCAAAACATTTGGTCTTACTGAATCTGGATCTGTTATGAAGAAGTTATGACATTTTTACCCGAAACACTTGCTTTATACTAGTTTCAGGACTAGCCAAAAAACCTATTTTCCACAGAGTGTAACTCCAAAACTACAACGAACCAGAAGATGGAATTTGTACCACAACTACTTGGTTATGTTTCCTCAATGGCCTCCCAATTTCATGGTTCGAATCATTCTAGAAAAAAAGTTATTGCGAAAATGGTGAGATGACCTGTAAATAACATACCTTAGAAAGCATCATCAAAAGAATTGATCCCCCCTTGAATTCCAGCCTTCTTTACTTCACCTTCCCTCTGAAATTAGGCTTAGATATCCTTTGGTTACCTTAATCACCTGCAAATATTCAATATTCTCAAGTGTGATTAAAATGAGAGAGCCTTGCCTCTTATTTATACTTTGATGTAGCTTCCTTAGAAGCATCTTCTAGACCACTTTGTCCACATAGCCACCTATGTCCAAATTTGCCCAATTTTCCACTTGTCCATATATCCAATAACCACTTGACTAGTTAACCCATTTTCCTCATTTTAGGGTTAACCTTCTTATAACCACTTTCCATAATTAGAAAGTTCTCCATTTACTTTATTATTTAAATAATCCTCCTTGACTTTGTCACTTCACTTTATTATTTAAATAATTCTCTTTGACTTTGTCACTTCACTTTATTATTTAAATAATCCTCTTTGAATTTGTCACTTCACTTTATTATTTAAATAATTTCTTCTTTGCAAGCACTTTGACTTCTTTGACCTTTTGGGGCTTCAATCCAACATATGAAGGTCCTCCAACTTCGTAAGGCCATAACGCTCAAACCGTGAGGAGTTATGTGATGTTCCACATACCACCAGAAATAACATGACATGTACTATCCATTTAGAATAGTATTACCTGCAAATATATCAAAACTCCTACCATTATACATAAAAAAAACTTGGGTCCATTACCCAAACCTTTGTGCTACTGAAATTCACTACCAAACTTTCTTCAAGGGTTGACATCAATGAAAACCAACCCAATTAATCAACAATCTCCCCCTTTGGCATTGATGGAAACACTCTGATGCAATACTAAAATCACATCACTCATGCTTCCCCTCGAACCATGCCTGTATATTTGTGACCAACGCTCCCCATGGAACCATGCCTTTGTCCTCTGCATTTGATAAATCTCTCCCCCTTTGTCATCAATGGCAAAGGTATCTTTCCATACGAGTATGCTCCCCCTAACTGACTCGTCTGATCTCCCAACTTGAACTATCCTCTTTATGGTGCTTCCTTGTGTACATCTAAGACATATAAGATAAACATGCAAAATAATTCATTTTAGAGTAGAAATAACTCCGAGTCTTTGGCGAAGATACTTAAAGGCTTCCAATGGAAGTGGTTTCTTAAAGATGCCTGCCACTTGTTCTTTTGTGCCCACATATTCAACTCTGATGTTCTTTTCTTCAATCTATTCCCGTAGAAAGTGATACTTTATTGGAATGTACTTCGTTTTTTACTGTATCACCGGGTTCTTTGAGATATTGATGGTGCTTGTATTATCACAATAGATTGGAATGGGCTCATCATACTCAACCTGTATATCTGTCAGAGTTTGTTTCATCCATAGAACCTGTGTACAACATGTTGTTGTTGCAATATACTCTACCTCGGTTGTAGATAAAGATATTGATGATTGTTTCTTTCTTAGCCATGATACTAAACACTCACCCAAGTAGAACGCTGCTCCATTGGTGCTTCGTCGGTCATCAATGCAACCTGCCCAATTTGCATCTATGTAGGCAATAAGTGATGGATCCTTTCCTTTTGGATACCATAATCCAAACTCTTCTGTTCCTTTGGGATATCTGAAAATCCTCTTCACTGCTAATACATGTGATTCCTTTGGTGCTGCTTGAAATCATTCCACTTGTCCAACTCCTTGCATTACATCTGGTCTGGATGCTGTCACATATAGTAGGCTACCAATCATTGACCTGTATTGCCTCTGATATGTAGACTTTGAATCATCATCTTTGCTCAACTTGCAACTGGTTTTCATGGGGGTGATAATTGGTTTGCAATCTTCCATTTGGAACCTCTTTAGCATTTCTCTGATATAATTGGTTTGAGAAATACAAATTTCTTGGTTTCTTTGACGTATCTGAAGACCCAAAAAGAAGGATAGTTCTCCAAGTAATGGCATTTCAAATTCATTCTGCATGTCCTTTGCAAATTTATGGCTTAACATGTCATCAGTACTGTTGACAATTAAAATCGCAACAAGGATTTCACCCACAAAGTATTGCTTAAGACTAATAATTATAAGCGAATGAGATATATAATACTAGTAGGTGGGACCCCCTTGTAGATTGGGAGATCATATCCGGTTCTTATTTCATGTTTATGCTACTGTTCGACACTGCTTACATGGTTGATGAAATCTTGGTTTTATTGGCGATGGATAAGGCCTATTATGTGTTGGTCCTAATTGCGACAATTGGATGATGGATAAGGCATGTTATGTGTTTTTTCTACTGCTCTATGCTCAAATTTTATGTTACAACAACCTATGTTATCTATTGTTATCATTACTATCTATCCCTGGATTCATTACCGTGACACCTTCACAATAGACATGTTAGCAACAATACATAAGAATAGTTGAAGAGAGATAAAAGCAACCTAAACAAAATGCAAAAGGAATAAATTGAACTATGCTCTTATGATACAATACATGCATCAAAATTAAAATGATCGTTGTTATCCTAGCTAATAAGTTAATAGCTATGCGATTTATTGAGTTATATAGTTGATGTGCATTATGGTATAAGTTGGCAATGGATAAATGTGATATGGGTGGCGCGTTTGACAAGTAGTGGATGTTGGTTTTGATGCATGGTTCGATTGAATGAATTAATGGATTAGTGGGCTGGTGTGTACTAATGAATTGAATGATTTGAGGGTGGAAGTGAGATGCATTTACTGCACGTCATTCCTACTCCTTCCACTGGCCACCACCCTAGTTTGGATATTGTTCAACTGTGTTTAGGATCCGACTTTCAAGCAGAGGAAGAACCACTTGGCCAAGATCAAGTTCTTAAAGTGTTTTTGGTTACAGGTATGTCTTTTCTCTATCCATGAATCTGCTCTGCTTATGAAATAGATATTGGCTCATGATGTATGGGTCCGTGCTTTTCTTAAGTATGGAAACTGTGTAAATTTGTGATATTTTTCTTGAATGAATCGTTGATGGTTTTCATTGCAATAATGGTTGAAGTCACAATGTTATTGGTCGTTCTGAGTGTTAGAAGCCATAAAGTCTCTTTGTCATCCTTGCTGGTTTTAGTTGGAGGGTTTCATTTGTCCTAGAGAAGCTGGTTATCTCCACGCATTCGTATCACCATACCCAATCTTTTGCTGTTATGGGGTTTATTGGTTTTGAAACGCCTTGTGTCACTGTGCTTTATTTCACTTGGGTATGGGTTGTTCATGCTACTGATGGTTGCGCATTGGGTTATATTACTTCTTCTTAGATATGTTCCATCTCATCATTGTTAGTTGGTTGATTGGGGGAGCCACGAGGGTTATACCCTACGTGTTCTAAGTATTGTTACAAGGCCAAAATGGAGCCTTACTCCTCTATTCAAAGTCTCTCCTATCATGATAATTGTCACCCTGTCTGCGAAGTCATTTGTGGTATACCCTGTGTGTGCACTGTTGGTCTCAGAGGTTCTCACATGATGATGGGAGTCGACTCCACTTCCTTGTGTTGGTCCACAGAGAAAACCCTTTATTTCTCAAGCCTCGGTTTTGATGGAGGGAACCATTAAGGCCTATCAAGTATATTGTTGGTTGTTTTGAGTTGTTGGTGTATGGTCGACAATGTTCAATTTCTGACTCGTCTCTGTTGATTATGTTGACAGTGGTGTTGGTTTTGGTATTTAGCCACTGCATTGCTTATTATCAGAATTAATTTGATAAACTCAGCATGGTAATTTGTTTGATTGGAGAATTGGAGTGAATGCACAATCACTATCCCTTGCATTGTAATTGTTGAATTGTTAACCCAACATTAGTTTTAATTGGTTAAGTCACAACAATACTTATTGCGTGATGCATGGGTATGTGTGGCATGCCTACAACATGTTAAGTTGAGTTAATGATTATTGTGAATATTAAATTTCCATGGGAGTATTGCAATCGTGGTGATTATGGTATGATCATTTGATGTATATGCTATGGATATTATTGGTTGCATCATCAGAGATGGTCACGGGTTTTTACATAGTATGGTTTTGTTGCAATTTGATTAATTTTAGAGATGAGATTGGGATTACTTTTACTACCTCGTTATATTGATTGATAGCCCAACATTGTGGATGTTTAAATTCAGAATAGTTGGACTTGTACAGTCACAGAGATACTCTGCGTTTTGTCGAATGGTCTGTGTTTTCCAAGCATAGTATGAGTTTAAGTGGTGATTGTTGTTAGTGTGTTTAAATGGAAAGTCATGATCTTTGCAAATTAAAATACAGATCGTGTGTTTGACTGTCCACTATGTATGTTTAATGAATATCATGTATCTTAACGAAGATAGGCATGGGTGTTGTGGCAGTATGATCTCATTACAATTTAATTTTTAAGTGAACTTGATGAATGAAATCAGGTGTGATTTTAGTGTCTGTGTTTTTGAAGAAATAATTTTGGACGATGGTTGATGTTTTGATAAGAAAGATTGAAACAAGTGAGTGTGCGTTCATTTAGAAATTGTTTAAATATTAACTAGGACATTTGGGAAGAAACAAAACTCTTACAGGTTGTCGTGGAAGGCATATTGTTTTGTTTTGATGACTCTACGCTAATGATTTAATTGTGAACAATGAGCAAGTAATACAAAAAATTGATTAGGTTATACAGAGTGGTTGTTTAAATGAGCACATTAATTATTGGCTGGTGTTGGATCTTTTGCATTTGATATAGAATGGTTATGAATTACTTAATTAATTTTATGAATAGTATGTGCTCTCCTCCGTACCATTTTCTCGCTTTTTGCTAATTACAATCGCATCGCCTTCCCACATTCATTTTTCACTCCCTGTTCGTAAAATTTAATTATAGTTAATAAGAATTCTGTATTGAAGCAGTTTGGAATCACAATTTCTTGGTTGGATCACAATGATATTTTATTTGGTTTGCATTATAGTTGATTGTTTGTTGTCTTTGAGCAGTAACCATGGTCCTTTCCCTCCTCATTTTATCATGTTTCACTCAATACAAATACCTCACATATCCCAGGACCTTTTGTTCACCCCCTGCTCATTGACAACAATTAAACAATTTGTATGGATTGAATTGCATGAGTCTGATATGTCGCTGAGCCAAAGTCTATTTCATATTTTGAAAGAGCTGTCATGCATGGCTGTTAAAGGAACTATTTGCATATCAATTATGCATACATGAATGAGTTATTCAAATAAAAGGCTGAAAACCGAGGCCCACTATACCCCTGATAAAGGGAAAGCCACTACTACCCCTTCCTCGCCTTCAAATGATTATGATAAATCGATGTCCTCTTGCATGCAATTGAGGGACGATTTTTCTCATGTGATCGGCGAGATTGGGCCTAAAGGCTCAGCGCAGTCGAAGGCAAATTTAGAGAAATCAAAGGGTGACAACATCAATCAAGGAAAGATTGCATCTCAGAGTGGAAAATATGGTTTTTGAGTTTTATTTTAATCATTGTCGATGACGGTTGACTTCAGAGGTTTTGGACAACATGTTTTGTTTTGGATATATGAGTAATGCATTTTTTAAATAATGTCAAATATCAATGTGATAAATTGTCCAACTTGCATGTGATGATGGGAGTCACAAGGAGATATATTCTTGTTTATTTAACTAGTTATGATATAATTGTTAAGAGCCTCTTATTTATACTTTCATGTAGCTTCCTTAGAAGCATATTCTAGACCACTTTGTCCACATAGCCACTTTGTCTACATAGTCACCTATGTCCAACTTTTCCAAATTTTCCATTTGTCCATATATCCAATAGCCACTTGACTACTTAACCCATTTTCCTCATTTTAGGTTTAACCTTCTTATAACCACTTTCCATAATTAGAAAGTTCTCCATTTACTTTATTATTTAAATAATCCTCCTTGACTTTGTCACTTCACTTTATTATTCAAATAATCCTCTTTGACTTTGTCACTTCACTTTATTAAAATAATTTCTTCTTTGCAAGAACTTTGACTTCTTTGACCTTTTTGGGGCTTCAAGCCAACATATGAGGGTCCTCCAACTTCGTAAGGCCATAAATCTCAAACCGTGAGGAGTTATGTGACGTTCCACATACCACCAGAAATGGCATGACATGTAATATCCATATAGAATAGTATTACCTACAAATATATCAAAACTCATACCATTCTACATCAAACAAACTTGGGTCCATTACCCAAACCTTTGTGCTATCGAAAATCACTAGTGGACTTTCTTCAAGGGTTGTCATCAATGACAACCAACCCAATTAATAAACAATACCCCCCTTTGGCATTGGTGGAAACACTTTGATGCAATACTAAAATCATATCACTCATGCCCCCCATCGAACCCTGCCTACATCTCTGTGACCAACACTCCCCATGGAACCATGCCTTTTTCCTTTGCATCTGATAAATATATCCCCCTTTGTCATCAATGACAAAGGTATCTTTCCATTCAGGTCTGCTCCCCCTAACTAAATCGTCTGATCTCCCAACCTGAACTATCCTCTTTATGATGCTTCCTTGTGTACATCTAAGACATATAAGATAAACATTCAAAAACATTCATTTTGGAGTGGAAATAACTCCGAGTCTCTAGTGAAGATACTCAAAGCCTTCCTGTCCAACGCCCTGCATTAAATCTGGTCTGGATGTTGTCATATATAGTAGGCTACCAATCATTGACTTGTATTGCCTCTAATATGTAGACTTTGAATCATCATCTTTGCTCAACCTGCATCTGGTTTGCATGGGAGTGATAATTGGTTTGCAATCTTCTATTCTGAACCTCTTTAGCATTTCTTTGATACACTTGGTTTGAGAAATAAAAATTCCTTAGTAGCTTTGATGTATCTGAAAACCCAGAAAGAAGGATAGTTCTCCAAGTAATGACATTTCAAATTCATTTTACATGTCCTTTGCAAATTTCTGGCTTAACCTGTCATCATTACTCTTGATGATTAAAATCACAACGAGGATTTTGCTCGCAAAGTATTGCTTAAGCCTAATAATTATAAGCTAATGAGATATATAATACTAGTAGGTGGGACCCCCTTGCAGATTTGGAGATCAGATCCAATTCTTATTTCATGTTTATGCTACTCTTAGACACTGCTTACATGGTTGATGAAATCTTGTTTTTATTGGTGATGGATAAGGCCTATTATGTGTTGGTTCTAATTGTGACAATTAGATGATGGATAAGGCGTGTTATGTGTTTTTTCTGCAGCTCTAGGCTCAAATTTTATGTTACAATGACCTATGTTATCTATTGTTATCATTACTATCTGTCTCTAGATTCATTACTATGACACATGCACAATAGACATGTTAGCAACAATACATAAGAATAATTGAAGAGAGATAAAAGAAACCTAAACAAAATGCAAAAGGAAGAAATCAAACTATGCTCTTATGATACACTGCATGCATCGAAATTAAAATGATCGTTGTTATCCTAGCTAATAAGTTAATAACTATGTGATTTATTGAGTTATATAGTTGATGTGCATTATGGTATAAGTTGGCAATGGTTAAATGTGATATGGGTGGCGTGTTTGACAAGTAGTGGATGTTGGTTTCGATTCATGGTTCGATTGAATGAATTAATGGATTAGTGGGCTGGTGTGTACTAATGAATTGAATGATTTGAGGGTGGAGGCGACATGCATTTACTACACGTCACTCCTACTCTTTCCACTGGCCGCCACCCTAGTTTGGATATTGTTCAACTGTGTTTTTGCTGTGGCTAGGCTCCAAATTTCAAGCAGAGGAAGAACCACTCGCCCAAGCTCACGTTTTTAAGGTGTTTTTGGTTACATGTATGTCTTTTCTCCATCCATGAATCTTCTCTGGTTATGAAGTAGATATTTTCTCAGGATGTATGGGTCTGAGCTTTCCTTAAGTATGGCAACTATGTAAATTTGTGATATTTTTCTGGAATGAATCGTTGATGGTTTTCATTGCAATAATGGTTGAAGCCACAATGTTATTGGTTGTTCTGAGTGTTAGCAGCCATAAAGGCTCTCTGTCATCCTTGCTGGTTTTAGTTGTAGGGTTTCACTTGGCCTCGAGAAACTGGTTGTCTCCATGCATTCGTATCACCATACCTAGTCTTTTGTTGTTATGGGGTTTACTAGTTTTGAAGCGCCTTGTGTCACTACACTTTGTTTCACTTGGGTATGGGTTGTTCATGCTACTAGTGGTTGCGCAGTGGGTTATATTGCTTCTTCTTGACTTTGTTCGATATCAGTGTTGTTAGTTGGTTGATTGGGGGAGTGACGAGGGTTATACCCTATGTGTTCTAAGTATTGTTACAAGGCCAAAATGGAGCCTTACTCCTCTGTTCAAAGTCTCTCCTATCACTATAATTGCCAACTTGTCTGCGAAGTCATTTGTGGTATATCCTGTGTGTGCACCGTTGGTCTCGGAGGTTCTCACATGATGATGGGAGTCAACTCTAGTTCCTTGTGTTGGTCCATAGAGCAAACCCTTTATTTCTCAAGCCCGGGTTTTGATGGAGGGAACCATTAGGGCCTATTGGGTATACTGTTGGTTGTTATGATTGATTGGTGTATGGTCGACAATGTTCGATTTTCGGCTTGTATATGTTGATTATGTTGACAATGGTGTTGGTTTTGGTATTTAGCCACTGCATTTCTTATTATTAGAAATAATTTGATAAACTTAGCATGGTAATTTGGTTGATTGGAGAATTAGAGTGAATGCACAGTCGATGTCCCTTGCATTGTAATTGTTGAATTGTTAACCCAACATTAGTTTTAATTGGTTAAGTCACAACAATACTTATTGCGTGATGCGTGGGTATGTGTGGCGTTCCTACATCATGTTAAGTTGAGTTAATGATTGTTGTGACTGTTAAATTTCCATGGGAGTATTGCAATCGTGGTGATTATGGTATGGTCATCCTGTAAGTTTTAAATATGTGAAGTAAAACAATTCATATAGATTCTTAAGTAAAACAAAATTTAATCAATGGCTCATACACAGAGTACACAAAGATTTTATACCGGAAACCCTCAACTGGGAGAACCTTTCTTATATTCATTATATCAAATTTCACCATTCACTATACAATATATACAATGTTTTTAGGTAGTCCATAGATACCAAAACCCTAATCCCTAAAACCGGGATTATTTTTAGTAAACCGCTAAAAATAGCTAAATCCGCTAAAAATAGCAAAAACCACCCAATTTTTTTTTTCGGGGCACTGCCCCGAACGCTGCGCTTAACCCAGGGGGGCATACCTGCTCCCCCCCCGAGACCCCCCTAGGAAAGTGCTCGGTGCACTCGAAACAAACAAAGCACTACTATGAGGGATGGTCAAACGTAGTTGTCATATCTGACGCGCCCACACACACACATGCAAAGAATATAACACATATCCAACACATCCACTATATACGCTATGGATATTATTGGTTGCGCCATCAGAGATGGTCCTGGGTTTTTACACAATATGATTTTGTTGCAATTTGATTAATTTGAGAGACGAGATCAGACTTACTTTTACTACCTCGTTATATTGATTGATATCCCAACATCGTGGATGTTTAAATTCATAATAGTTGGACCTGTACAGTCACATAGATACTCTGCATTTTGTTAAATGGTCTGTGTTTTCCAAGCATAGTATGAGTTAAAGTGGTGATTGTTGTCCATGTGTTTAAATGGCAAGTCAAGATCTTTGCAAATTAAAATATGGATCACGTGTTTGACTGTCCACTATGTATGTTTAATGAATATCATGCATCTTAATGGAGATAGGCATGGGTGCTATGGCAGTATGATCTCATTACAAATTAATTGTTTAGTGAACTTGAGGAATGAAATCGGGTGTGATTTTAGTGTCTATGTTTTTTGAAGAAATAATTCTGGATGATGGTTGATGTTTTGATAAGACATATTGAAACAAGTGAGTGTGTATTCATTTAGAAATTGTTTAAATATTAACTGGGACAATTGGGAAGAAACAAAACTCTTACAGGTTGTCGTGGAAGTCATATTGTCTTGTTTTGATGACTCTACGTTAATAATTTAATTGCGAACAATGAGCAAGTAATACACAAAATTGATTAGGTTATACAATGAGGGGTGTTTTGCTTAATTAACTAGTATGTTATAATTGTTAAGAGCCAAATGCGAGTCACAAGGGCTCCCACCTACTAGTTATTATTTAATTATAACCCTTATTATGATTTATTACTTCCCCCCCTAACTAAAAAGTTGGTTGAGTTTTTAGTTAACTTAACTAATGAGGTAGTTCAACTACTTCAACCAATTTTAATTTGCTTAAAGGAAAAAGGAAAGGGAGGAACAAAAGGGGGATAGAAGGAGAAGCATACTAAGGTTTTATCTTTGAGTTTATGTTGAGATAGTTCAATTTTCATTCATTCCTTAATTTATCACAAGCCCAATTCTTTTCTTATGGTAGCAGGGTCTTATTGTAGACCGCAAGATTCAGGGCTGAATTACATCATTCAGACACTTGTTTTTAAGAGGTGTTGATCTATCTTTGATAGTCTGTGAAGAATTGTCTGTTTGTGAATTAGTTTTCATGACTGGCAAAGGCTATTGTGCAGAGTCGAGGGGGCAACAATATGTGGCAAGATGATCCAACTTTTAGAGTTCATTTTTTTTTATTTTCTGCCAGAGGTCCTTTTGTATGTTCCATCGGGGATGTCTAAGTTTGACTTTGGTTCGAAATTTTTGTATGAAATTTTGTAAAAAGAATGAATCTTTGGTGAATTAGAATGAAAAAAAGGATTACTTTATGTCTCCTCTGTCTTGATTATCATCTTGGTGTCTTTACTTTTGTCTCTACATTTATTTCAACAACTATTATATTAAGAAAATCATATTAAAATAAATTTTCCAGCAAGCTTTTAATTGTAAAAAAGACCAGCCTAAGAACTTGTAATCGATACTTGTGAGTTAGGATTTTCTTTTTGATGGCTATAAACATAGGGTGACATTCCCGCCTATTTTTCTTTAGTCAAGTAGAATCTGAAAATGCTTGAGTAAGATCATTTCATATCTTTACCTCAACATTTATTTGGCAACCATACTGGGGATATCTTCAATATCTCTCTGGTTAAATTTTATACTCGATTTTCATCAATACATCTATTTTGATGATATTGATTCTTTGACTATTTTATTTCTTAATGTTTGTAACTATTACAAGGCAGCTCAATATTGAGCCTAGTCTTCAAGATTAGACCAGCATTGTTTTGAACCTGTTTAACACCATTTTAGACACTGCCAATACCCGTGCTGAGCTTAATCATTCTTGAGAAGCAATTGAACGAGATATTAGTGTCCAAGAATGTTTGGAAGCTAGATGTAGACAACCTAGAAATCAACAGTAACCTTATTGTTTCTTCAGTTTTGGCCTTATTACATGTCCTTAGAGTCTTGTGTTTCTAGAAGAAGAAGAGGCTTATAACCTTAAATTCATCCTATTGTTGAAATAGGAAGAAGGAACGTTGTGTTATCTACCCAACAAAGTGCTCTAAGGAGAACTTTTTCTAATTCATCCAGTTCGTCTTTCTTTTCTTCATATATCATCCACAAGATGGAATCTAGTGGTGGCTCTGGTGGAACTGGAAGTGCTTCCTCTTCTCACTCTTCATCTTCGCCAATGATTGGTAGCTTATATAGCCACCATATCCTTGTCCAATATACCATGAATCCCACCAAATTCATTAAAAAGTATGGGATTTTTCAGTTTGAAGAAGACTCCACAACCACACCATGGCATGTGTCCTCTCCTCTTAACCTAGCACCTGCTACTCGTCCACTTCCTAAATTCAAATAACATATTCCTAGCTTTTCAAGAAATATCACTGTCACTACGAACGAACAATTGGTGGCATTTTCTAATGCTTTTCACAACATAGGAGCCAATGACAATGATACTTGCATGCACTTATTCGTCAATTCCTTGGAAGGAAAGGCTGCAGTCGATTTCTTTGACCTTCCTCCTAAGATTCTATCTACTTGGGAAGAGTTAATCTATTGGTTCAGATCCACTAATGGGAAATCTAAAAGCCCAGCCAAGAAGTTACGGGAATATAATAGCCTTACCTATAAGGATGGTGAGGCCATCAAGTCTTTCAACTTGCGTTTCACTAAGCTATACAATCAGATCCCTGAATTCATTCGACCTCAGAACCAAACCGCTTTCACACATTAATACAATGCGTTACCTTCCCCCTACCGTCATAGGCTTGAGGAAAAATCCATTGATAATCTTGGTTCCGCTCTACATACTTGTTAAGAGTATGAAGAACAACTCGAAAGAACGGGTCTTCCCTAGGGAGAATCAGTTAAATAGGCAAACATGTCCACTCTCTTACAACTAGTAAAATATATGAACAATCGTATGATAGCATATGAACGGAAAGGAACTATCTCGCCTCTCACCCCTGGAGCTTCATCCTCTTATGTACCCCCCTTTAGAAGTCCAATTGAGAATAAATTTCAGCCTAAAGCTATCTTGCCTCAAAGTTGGTGTAAATTTTTCGAAGAGCACCATGAGGAATCCACATGTGAAGTAAGGAAGAGTTCCAGAGTTAAGATCTTTGGTAAAATACCAAAATCTACTATCATTGTCCTATATTTCGCAGAGCCAGAATATGTCATGATCATCAATACTAGGAACAAAGCCTATGCTCCTAAGGGAAAATTTGAT
>ML855937.1:0-27987 GCA_009831015.1 Picea engelmannii | reverse complement strand
AGATCAAGTGTGGATCCACATCAACAAGAATAGGTTTAAGGGAGAAGAAAATAATCTCAAACCCATTAGATATGGACCCTTCACTATATTGGATAAAATTGTCACAAATTCCTTTCACCTTGAACTACCATCATACATGAAGATATACTCAGTTGTAAACGTAGATAAACTGAAACTTTATGAGCCTACAATGATCATGGATCAACCAGAGAATGTTTCAATACCTTCAGTGGACTATTTTTCTCTTGAGTACTTGGACGAGTTGGAGGAATATATCATCATGGATAGAAGGATGAGAACTTCATGCAAGAGTGATGTAGAATATATTCGAGTGGGCCTGAAGGGAACACATCCAAGTAAATCATGGTGGATTGAGAAAGAGAAATTGAGGGAGAAATTCCCTCACCTGTCAGTTGACTGATGAGGCTTCTGGATGCCCAAAATCTTCTTAGTGGGGAGGAATAATATACGAGGATCTAAAAGGGAAAAATTAAAATTCCTCAAATCTAAGAAAAAACAACACCAAGTCGAAGAGCTCGTCGCAAGATTTCCAATGGTGCAAACGACACCTAAAATGGAGTCTAAACGAAGAAGTTATGGCTAGTCAAAGTTATGGTCAAACCAATCAAAGTCAACTTGTCCATACAACTGGCATCATCACCACTTCGTACAGGGTGACATCAACATGATGTCATGCTGACATTAGCATATTGATGTGTCAGTACCATAGGCTGCCACGTGTTACCTATTTTTGGCATTTTGGGATGCCAAATGGGCCAGTAAAAACATGCCACACGACATCCACAAAATTCACCATGTGGGACCACTAGGGCCTCCACATGACCCACCTAAAGCTTTACATGTGGTAGTTGGTGACATGGCAAGGAGGATGACTGGAGGAAACTTGGACCAATGGTTGGGTGCCACATGGAACCCTCAGAGAATGTCACGTGGCATCACTATAACCCACCACGTGGATGGCGGGTACGATCCTAGAATCTTCGCTAATTAGTAATTAAGGGGCTAATCCAGGATTAGGAGTGGATTAAAATTTAATTATGGATTATGGGTTAACGATTTGATTATGACGGATTACACTTAAATTTTTTTAATTATGGTTTATTGTTAAACCATATATTATAATATATGGTATATATATATACCATATATTATAATATGGTAAATATATTACCCATCCGCCAATATAAAAGGGAGTCTGCGGGCTTGACCTCGAGACTCCCCAAATATAACTAAACTTCCCAACCGATCCGTCAACACAACCATGTTATAAACCTAGTTCGAAGTTCCGTCGGGGGGGTATCTGTGCCAACAAAGAACATACATGAGTTACGAGGAAAGTACAACTATGATTGCAGGATGCAATGGCACAAATTACGAGGAAAAGAGACCAGGATGAAACAAACTCTAGAAGACTTACAAGAAAAGTATGATCATCCAATTCTTATTAACTGTGACAATAACAATGCTATAAACCTTTCTAAAAATCCTGTCATGCACTTGAAAACCAAGCATATCCAAATTAAATTTCATTTTTAAGGGAACAAGATACTCTAAAAATTGTTAAAGTGGAATATGTGGATACTAAAGAACAGATTGCACATATATTCAGAAAACCTCTACCGAGAAGTACTTTTGAAAACCTTAGACAAAAATTGGGGGTAATCTCCATATCTGATTAAATTTCACAAGATGAATAAAAAAGAGAGTACATGGGCAAGGACAGTATAACCTCAGGGGGACAAAATAAATATCCCTTCTACCATTGCTCTCAAAGGGGGAGAATAAACAGTCAAACCCAGTCAAGATTGAAAAGGGGATTTTTACTTTGTTTCCATCAAGGAAAAAGGGGGAGA
Organism: Picea engelmannii; assembly: GCA_009831015.1. Taxonomy (NCBI): domain Eukaryota; kingdom Viridiplantae; phylum Streptophyta; class Pinopsida; order Pinales; family Pinaceae; genus Picea; species Picea engelmannii. The sequence continues at coordinate 26,113 of ML855937.1, read as the reverse complement.
ATGTTGGACATGGTGTTATGGGGTTGGCATTGATGTCAAAGAGGGTCAATGTGGTCATAATTATAAATGGCTAATCCAATATGGCTCCATACAAATTCATAGAAATCTGTCTAGTTTTATGCCTATGTCGTTACCATCTACTGAAACAATGAATACAACATTGACACCAATTTTTTCCTCATATCATTGTGTTAGCGATATTATAGCATCAACCACCAGTAAACTTTTATCTGTGACATGATTAAACATCTTCCCTCCAGACCATATCTCAAACTGTTTTCAGTGTCTACTCCATTAATTTTTTGTATTTATTGAAAATCCGATCGTCAACATAGGAACATAAATATTATAGAAAACTCATATGAGAGCTTGATTAATATCCATGTATTCATATCAATGTCTCAACAAAATTTATGTTAAAATATGTTACTCGGGCCAAGACTTTCCTAAGAAAGCTATGGATTTAATTAAATATCTCTCTTAAGGTAGAATGTAGGACTATGCACAACCTCATCACTAGGATAATTGAGACCATAAAAATGAATTTTCCCCAAACTACAAGACAACTAACAAAAGAAATCGACAATGACATACTAAGATCAAAGTCTATAGTGATGGTTGAAATGGACGACAATGATCGAGTATAAGAAAGATCAGACGACTTGAATCCATTTCCGCGTTTGAACAAGCATGAAGGATAAGTGGAAAGCTCAGATGAGAAAGTGCATTATGATACATTTAACTATCCACGTGCCAGCATTAAGTGTTATCGTGTTTTGTCTTGGGATTATTTTGAGTCCATTTTTCAAATGCGAAATTAATTAGGACCATTCACTCAATCGTTGATTAAAACCCAATCGTCGATTTGATTAGCGCCTATATAATCCTAGACCATCCACTCAATACTTGATCAAGTACAAACAATTGATTTGATTGGATCCTAGGTAAGCATTGTTCGTTCTCTCTCTTTGTCATAGGTCAAATTCATATGGTGTTTTGAAGAAGTTAAAGTGCGGGGATAAATGTCTGGTTATAGTGTGTGGTCACTTGGAGAATAAGAGAAGTTCCTTCAGGATAAAGTATAGAACATGCCTTGCGAATCTACTATTTAGATATTTATCACAATGCTTGGTCCTATTAAGAAAGGTTCCATGATATTAGCACTCATCCACCATTACAGTACATGAAATGTACTTAAGAGAAAATTCAAATTTAAAATCTAGTTAACTCCTTAGGGACAAGGTTTATTCAAGAACAGTTACAACAACAGTAAAAAATATTTAGAACCCATCCATTCCATTGCTACTACAAATATTTTGTCACGTGAAGGGATAAATGTTAAAAAAATTACAAGGGATTTGAAGTCTTTTGAATTAAAGCCAACCTTTAATGACAATAGAAGTATCAGTTTTATTGTTAATACAAATGAAGAGGTACATTCGTTCATACAAAGAGACACAATGGTTCAATTTCATATACATGTTGGAAGACTATATAAACAAAAAATCATGGTGAAAGGAATGTTTCTCTGTGAGATAATTCATAAGATCAAAACATAGGCAGAGTGAAAGGAAGAATTTGACATGTGAAACATACACATGACGTGAGGGTGGAAGGGAGGAGCAAAGAAGGATTGGAGTCCTCTACAGGTTGGAGCCTAAACAACAGGGAGTTGCAACTTCCTCAAGTTGTTTCTTGCAAACAAAGGATTGGAGTCATCTATAGGTTGGAGCCTGATCTACACGGATTTGCAGCTTCCTCAAGTTAGTAATTGAAAATAGGGGATTGGTGTCTCCTTGAGTAGGTGATAAAAAATAAAGGAGATTGGTGTCTCCTACAAGTTGTAGCTTGTAAAATAAATATAAATTTAATGATTGTTAAATTTAAAATTATGTGTACTATACTTTCTAGTTGATCAATTGTTATGGTTAATAATTTTAATAATTAAAGAATTAATTAAAATTGTGAAAATAAGAAATACTAATTCACCCCCCCTCTCAGTATTGAACAACATTTCAACACATAATACATTTATTATGAGCTTGTTGTAATAGGTTCCTTTTGGTAAAGACATTTTCTATTTCCATAACCATTGTAGTTCTGTCTCTGACACCTTTGCTTGCTAATATTTCACTAGAAGTAGAATTCAAGAACTTTATGATTTGAGTAGCAACCTAAGGTCTAGTTCCCAATTCATGGAATGATTTATGGATAATGTCATTTTCTTCATCTGTTAACAACACTTCATCGTATATTATTTTGAAATAATTCCATAGCTTGGAAACTTCACCTATGATTTCATCCCAAATGATATGTCCAGATCCTATTATATAGGGTTTTCCTATCAATTTGTTTTCCATTTGCTTTATATTTGTTAAAAATTTAGCTTTTAGTTTTTTATATTCTTCAATAATTTTGTCTTTGTCCTTGATTTATTCATTCTGTGTTGCAATGGTTTTCTTAAGTTTATCAATTTCAAATCCCTTCATATTTAAATTTGCCAATGCCTTTGAAATTTTTTTTGTTGGATTAGATGATTTTGATGAATGTAACAAATGAGATCCTCCCTTCAGAGTTTCAATCTATTTGGCATATAAATCAATTTTCTCTTCCATCTGAATCACTTTCTTCAAAAATTGTTCTTTTTCTGCTTGAACTGCTTGTACTTCTGAAGTTTGTACATGATCAATTCTTGGGATGTTAATCCCTTTCTTCAATGATTGGATCTGTGTGTCCTTGGTTTTTATTATTGCATGTATAGATTCTTCATCTACTAGGTTTTCTCCTAGGTCCATTACCCATTGTTCCAACTCTTATACTCTTATTTGTCTGGTTCTAGTCGCTAAATTTTCATTTTTTTAGTTGGGTCATGAGCCTCTCATTTGTGACTTCAAGTTTATTGATTGCTAGATTGGCTATTGCAAAATCCCTATTTATCATTTTTGTAGTGTGTCTATGAAATTCAAATTTATCCAATGGGTGGACTGCATTAATATCAATGGAAATTTTTGTCAACTTATTCTACGCCTTTGGATCCATAACTATTATATTTAATATTCCTTTCTCATAGTACACAACTAAGATCATTCTAGTCTGATATGCATCATGGTCATAAACTTTAGGAATTATAGTCTTTTTAATTTTAGTACCAGTCTTTGTGATTTCCATGAAATGATGAACTTGTTCTATCTTCTTTGCTTTATCAGTAATCACTAACTCTATTTCACTTTGACTCCCTAAACTCTCGATATTCTCTGGTGATGGTACCTCTATGGTCACAACATGGCCCTTTTTTCTTGGTATTATTTCTTCTGGTAACTATAGATCCTATTATTCTTCAAGTGCTTCCAATTTTTGTCTTTTGGTTGATCCTTCTTCATATGGTCTTGAGTATTTTGGAGCTTATTTTGCAGTCTTTATTTTATATGCCTTTTCAAATTGTCGAGGAGTTTGTGTAACTGAAGAATTTAAAGATTACTCTAGAGCTTTTCTATGAATTTGCAAAATATTATTTACCTCCTCCCAACTATCTTGATTGGCCATCAGATATACATGTGGTTTCTTTTAATGTTGATATGGAGTTTGTCCATGTGAGACTCTTTTTGAGGAAATGACAGAGTGGGGGTCATACTTCCATGGCTCTCCGAGTATAAATCCCATAGCCAAAAGAAATTATGTTGTCACCTGCATAGCATACCTGATATTGAGAAATAAAAGTTCCTACCTCATTCTTTAATTTAAATATTTCCTTGTAATTTCTTGACACAAAGTGAACATCATATGAATTCAATCTCTACCTAATGTATTCAAGTGAAAAAATTTAAGGAGTCAAGAAAACAAGCAATAGAAAAGGACGAAGTTCACAACCATAAATTTTTATTTTAGTGTGATTTTTAGAGATATACCATTCTCCCACTCTCTTATCTGGACTTAATTGTAATAATTTTTTTCATTCGGGAAAGAATCTAGGGGGGACTTAATTTTGTATGATCAGATAAGATTTAGACATATATTGTTCAACGAATTCTAAAAGTCCCACATTTATGAGTTTCCTCCTCACTAGTGAGGTCCAATGGATGACTAAAGTTGGATTATCAATCTCATCTTCAACCTTTAACCCACAATGTGTAAAATGATATGATTTAAAAAACAAAAATAGGTAAACAAGGTAATATTAGTACCTAAAGATTCTAAGAGATTTGAATTCTGAGAGTTGGTAATGGATTTAATCTACTAAGAATTGAGAAAAATTGAATTTAGTCACAGGTTTGGTCGTAATTGGGCAGAATGATACCATTATTCGTAACAAAAAATCATCGACTACTAGGTCATTGTCTTTTCCCAATATTACAGAAATCATAGAATTTTTTTTTATTGATATTTCAGGGAATAATCTCGACTCAAGAACAACATTATCTGCACAGGTTTCAAGACTTTTGCATAGGTATGTATGTAAAAGAGAAACTCTCTCTTCATTTCTTAACTCTCTAAACTATCTGGACATTACAACTTCATTTAATGGTTCATTATCGGGGTTTAAAGGCCACCTCTACATTTCAGTAATGGCTTCATGAATTAGTTCGATGAGAACATACCGATCCTTGGAAATGGCATTTCTTTTGGAAGAGATGTAGCTTGAGATTCATTAGGTCACAAACTCAGGAAAATCGTATACTTGAGGCACAAAAAACTTCACTAAATCAAATTCTCATGCATGATAGTAATCAACTAGATCCCTAAAGTCATGGTTCACCTACTGGTGTAACTCAAAAGGGTCGAACAACAGGACAAGATTAAAATATCCCTGTCTTTGTGGACCAGATATTCATCTACAATATTTACGTTTTCCTTGAATTTCGCTGACTAAGAGGGATCCATTTTATAAAATAAAAACTAAAAGAGTGATTGGGTTTTGAATTACCTATGAAAAATAGATTGATTTGAAAAATAATCAGGCCGGAAATCCAATGGTGAATGATGTTTGAACAATTTTACCGAGTGTTCGAACTCTTTACAGATATCAAATAAAAATAATAATTTACTTTTACCTTTTTTAAATTGAAAGTGGATACATGCCATTTTATGATTGGAAACATGTTAATTAAAATAAAAAAAATTGAATGTTTACCTTTTCGCTAGCTGACATGACGCAGGACAGACATCAGTCCCATGTCGATTGCGGGGGGGTTGGGTGTAGTTAGGTAAATATAGGCCAAGGGGGATGCAATCCATGAATATGTGACACTTCGATGAGCCTTTGACCAGGGTTAAGTTTTGTGCCCCCCCTCCTTTATGTTAACTATTGAGCGTGCGAGGGGGGGGCATGATGAACTATGAACCATTGATTTGGTATTCAAAGTGCATGATTGCTTTTGCAAGGAATATGCACATTTGTTAATATAAAACTATATAATATATTATAAAACTTTCTAATAAACATTTATTTTATTAATAATAAAATAAAACTAACCTAAACACTAAGATCTGTAATAAAATGAGATTTTATTATAATATTTTGAAGCCAAACTATTTCTAAGGTTTTATTCAATATTTACAAAAACAAATAACTATGATAAAATCTAATAAATAAAAATAAAAATTTGATATTTTTAAGAAAACATTAGACCATGTTACAACAAGTTGTGTGATGGTTGGTAGGCGAACTAATATCTCTTTTGGTTTTCCACTTGAATCATGTTGCCTTTCTATGTTAGGAAATTTCCCCAACTATCAGTTGTAATGCTAACTGATGTGTTGGAAAAAAAATTCTTGGATTTGTGGCACGGTATTGTACTCAGAGTTGCAGTAGTTGTATCGGAGTTGCAACACCTTTAGAGGATTTTCAACACTTGTAAAGGAGTTTCAACCACTATAATCTTTCTTTCATAGAAATGTATGTGGAAGAAGGTAACAATTTTCCTTAAGAAATATGTAAGAAAAACATAAAATTGGCATACAGGAGAAGATTCATACCTATGTGAAAAAGTAAGGCATAGTGGATGAGAAAGATATCAAAAGAGAGTGAACAATGGAAAAATAGTAAGGAAAAAGGTATTGAACATGTGTTGAAAGTATGCCAATTTAGGCACTTGTCATCTCCCCAGCCCAAAATTGTTGCATGTCCCTATGCAACCAGTAATCGTTTAGGGTTAGAGAAATCAACATTTCCATGGAGGTCGTTCATACTATAATCCAACTCTCTTGTTTCTTCTATATGAATTTGTTCCTCTTTTTCATTGGTGCTATTCTTTTCTGTAATTTCTTTGTCCTCTGCCAGTCCCTGCTTTATTAACCAATATAACATATGTGGTTTGGACAACTGTTTATTTATTTTTTCTTTTTTTGTGTTTTCTTCTATAGCTGAAGAGAGGGTTCCCCTACAACAAGAGGACTTGTTGTATGGTAACCTTTATCAGGTGCTCCTTTTTCATCAATTTCATCCTTCAACATTTTAAGGTTGATTTGTAGATTCCAATTTTTTATCCTTAGCATCCTATTTTGTTTTATAAGATATGCATAAATAGGCAATGAATATGGAATTCTTACCCATGATGTAGTAGTAATCGTATTTTTAGGATCATAAATATCTAGTTCTAGCTCTTGTGCATTAGCAGACTCATCTCCAAAATTGTTTCTTTTTGTGTCACCAAGAGCCTTTAGTTTATGCTCTTCTTTCACTTGTGAATTGGCATAGTGCTCTGATTCCTTTGTCTGTGATTCTTGAGGTTTGGCATAGTAGTCATGAGGAGTGCTCTCTTTTGGTTCTCGTGGATAAACATGAGCCTCTAACTCATGTTCCTCCTTCTTTTGTGTTGTATCCTATGCCTCTCATGGGTTTGCAGCTTGTTCCCTAGGGGTTCTCTCTACTGGTTCTTGTGGATCAGAAAGATCCTCTACTTCTGGTTCTTATTTTCCCGATTCTTGTAGTTTGACGAGTTGTTCCCCATAAATGATTTCGGCAGGTTCTTCTTCATCTATATACCTCAAGGATGGTTTTGAAATTCAAGTTTTTTTTATAGGGTTATAAAGGCCTTTAATTATTTTCTTTACCACACTTATCCACGTAAATCGCTCTAATTAGTTGGCTAGTGATGAAAAACCAATGATAAGCATATGTCTAAGAAGTATTTCCTACTTTGTTTATAATCCTAAATAGGACGATCTGATGCCTATGGATGGTTTATGTTAGTTGGATAATGATGCAAACCTAATGACAAGAATATCTCTAAGCAAGGTTTCTTTCTTTGTTGATAATCCTGATTAGGATCATCTGGGGCCTTTATAATTTTCATTTTGTCATGTTTGTATTTTTTCCTAGTTCTGGGTTGTTATCTAATGATGAAAAAATTATTATATCCATATATTTGAGTAGGATTTCCTGCTTTGTTGATCATCCTTACTAGGATGATCTATGGCTCCTTTGATAGTTAACTGATGGTTTTAGACCATTAATAATTAAGATGGATAAAAATACAAGTGGGTTTCTAGAGGTGCAAACCTTGACCTTTTTCCACCATCATATACTATTTAATAAAAATTTAGGTTTGTACCTTACATACTTTGACCCCATCCAACTCTTAATAGATTAATGGTTTAGATGCATCTATGGCAGTTTATAGTAGTTTTTTTTACACTTGTAATTACAAAATAGAGCTTGATTATTTTATTCATTTCATTTTATTAGTTTTATACATGCACACATGTTACACATATTTTTGAAAGAAAATTTTATGAGAAGGAGTTCAAGGATAGGGAACTCCATCAGGAAACTATTATTTTCATTATATGAATTTATTTAACGGTGTATTTTATTTTGTATTATGAAAATGGAAAGTTGTTGATGACGGGAAGGAATTAAATCCTTGTGTATGTATTTTTGGTGCTTAAGTGTACAATTAGTGAACCTAATTGACCTAGGTGGAGTGTAACTAAGAAGAATAGATGACAAAATAAATATTTTTTTAGATTTAGATTCCTTGTGACTTAGTAGGGGTTGAATTGATATTTTTATGTATATTCTAATTTCAGCCTTTGAAAGATTGAATGTAATTTTCTTTTCATGGAAAACACGTGACACATAGTTTCCCCATGCTCGGTTGTAAGCATCTCACTTCTCTTGGTGAAGTGAATATTTATTAATACAATTAGATATTTAAATAATATGTTGGGTTTTTCATTTGTGATGCGAATGTAAAGAACAAGTATTTCACATAGATCTCATTCACCCTAGGTTGTTGATCACCTCACTTATCTTAGTGCAAGGAAGAATTGCAGTTAGAAATGTATATGATACATAAAGTTACAACTTTACCAAAAACGTGTGACAAATTTTTCAATTACTTCCTAATTGATTTAGTAAGAAACTAAATAGTTGTACATTTAATTGTCAATACAGGGTCGTATCCTACTTATGAAATATCATGCACTTTATATGAAAGTGTAGTGCTATAATTTATACTGAGTTTTAGTACTTTTGATGTCACAAATCGATATTTTAAGATGCTTAATTAAGTCACCAATCTACACTACTTTTGGAATTACAGGAAAATAAACAACATGCTTGCAGGAAAAAGTAAATCACACTTGCGGAAGGTAAACCACACTTACAAAAAGTAAATCACACTTGCGGAAAATAAATCACTCTTGCAGAAAGTAAATGACACTTCTGAAAAGTAAATCACTCTTGTAGAAAGTGAATCACGTTTGTGGAAAGTAAATCACACTTGCATAAAGTAAATCACACTTGTAGAAAGTAAATTGCACTTGCAGAAAGTAAATCACTCTTGAAGAAGGGAAAATTATGCTAATATATAATGGTGACTTGCTCAAGTATGATGATGATCTTGACTTCTTGTGACATTTATGTATCTACACATTCAATGAAATTTTGTGAAATAAATAAAATATAAATCCCATACTACTGAAGAACAAAGTTGTCATAAATATAAAATAAAACATAATAAAGTAAAGCTGCAAGCGAAGTTGCAACAACGTGGGTTTCATCAACAAAGCTACAACATGAAAGTTACAACAACACGAATTGTAGTAACGAGAGTTGCAACAATGAGAGTTGCAACAACATATGCGATTACAAACTTATGGAGGTTGAATAAAAAATTAGTTGCAGTTTAAGATTGTAGAATACACAACACAAAGAAACTAGATATTAACCACGCCTTATTTGAAATTAATTGTTTACGAAATCTGGAATTGCAGCAATGTAAAGAGATAAAATAACTACATACTTAAATGAACAACAATAAAATTCTAATCCTACTTTTAATGTAAAGGAAATACCTTACTAAGGAGGGGGGCCCACCCTCTTAGACAAAGCATTGGGCTATGAAATCATAATCACATGAACAATCAACACATCATCATGAAAACATGAGAGAAGGAAATTATATTGTCGAAGTCTTGAGTTTTACAATGCAGTTGTATGTTATCTCAAGGAAATATGGGGTTTTTATACAATACATTCAATGTCTAAATAAAACAAAGAGACATATGGACAACCAAGATAATCAGTTTGTTCGTCTGTTTACATTGCTATTACCAATTTTTAGGAAATATCAGGCATATACTAACTTGGATCAACTGTGTTGTAACCCTTGAGATGTTTTTGGCTAGGAAACTATGCCAAGGCGTCCATTTACTATGATTGACTTATTTGAGTTGATATTTCTAAAAATAGAATATTTTTGTTGCTTTGTTGGGCTTGTATAATTAGTCTTTAAATATTTAAATATTAAGATTGGAAGGGATTTTTTCTATGTTTCAGACAATTAAAATTTTAAGAGGATGAAAGAAGGAATAAAGGAAAAAATAAATAAACAGTGAAGTAATGTACCTTTGATAAATAATACTTAAATTTCAGATAGAAGAAGTTATTATTGAATATGTATCTAAATCGGGATAAAATTTGAATAGAAAAGAATACTTTGTTTCTATTCAAAAATGCATAATGAAATTTAAGAATAGGTCTTCTTAAAACTCACGGTATTTTTGAATAAATATACAACTTTTAGAGATACCTTTTGTAGTTAATTACGGTCGTTGTTGTACTAAATCATCACAATCATGGAAGTAGACACATTTAAGAGGAATTTAGGAGTATGAAAATAACATCAAGCAAAGAATCACATAGACTGAGACATAGAATTTTGAATCTTCGAAACTTGCAATTTTTTTTATGAAAGATTTGTAGTTGGGCCTAAAAAAAAGCTCCATTACATTGAGTTCTCATTCATATTTATACAAGTCATTTCGAAACCAAAAATGGTTATTCGGTCCTATTTTCTATCCATTTGATTTACAAGAGATCTTTGACATTCTAAAATAGAAAGATCAAATGAAAACTATTGCAATCCCTCAATTTATTCAACTATATTTGATGAGTCATCCTACCAATAGATGGAGAAGAAGATTCCAAGTTTCATCTGAATGGATAATTGGATGAATTTTTCTACCTGAATGTGATATCTAACTCTGTGTATTTTTCATATGTGGGAGGATTTGAGAATAAACCTTTTATTTTCCAAAGAAGGTAGAAATCATCTATAAATATGTCTACAATGGTATGCCCTCTCAAAATATCATCCATTCTTTCAAATCTATCTTCTTTTCCTCTGATAGAAAACAATTTTTTTTTTGTAATTTTCCTAAGATATCATTTTCCCCTTTTTATCCCAAGCTGAAGGCATGCACATTTTTTACTAAATTCTCAAATTTTTTTGTAAAAGATTCAACATTTATTTTCACCATAATACATTTATTCTGAGTTTGTTGCAATAGGTTCCTTTTGGTAAATACCTTTTTTGTTTCCATAACCATTGCAGTTCTATCTTTGACAGCTTTTCTTGCTAATATTTCACTGGAAGTAGAATTTAGGAACTTAATTATTTGAGTAGAAACCTGAGGTCTAGTTCCCAATTCATGGAACGATTTCTGGATAGTGTCATTTGCTTCATCTGTTAACAACACTTCATCATCTATTATTTTGAAATAATTCCACAACTTGGAAACTTCACCTATGATTTCATCCCAAATGATATGTCTGGATCCTATTAGATATGGTTTTACTGTCAATTTGTTCTTCATTTGCTCTATATTTGTTAGCAATTTAGCTTTTAATTTTTGATATTCTTCAATAATTTTGTCTTTTTCCTTAATTTATGCATTCTGTGTTGCAATGGTTTTCTTCATTTTATCAATTTCATCTCCCTTCATATTTAAATCTACCAATGCCTTTGAAAACCTCGTTGTTGGATCAAATGATTCCACTGACTATATCCTCCCTTTAGAGTTTCAATCTTTTTGGCATATAAATCAATTTGTTCTTCCATTTGAATCATTTTCTTCAAAAAAAATTATTTTTCTACTTGAACTGCTTGTAGTTCTGGAGTCTGTACATGATCAATTCCTGGGATGTTCATCCTTTTCTTCAATGCTTGAATCTCTTTGTCCTTGGTTTTTACTAATGTCTTTATAGATGCTTCATCTATTAGGTTTGCTCCTAGGTCCATTACCCATTGTTCTGAATCTTATACTCTTATTTTTCTAGTTCTAGTGGCTAACTTTTGATTTTTTAGTTGGGTCATGAGCTTCTCATTTATGACTTGAAGTTTCTTGATTCCTATATTGGCAATAATATCATCCCTATTTATCATTTCTGCAATTTTTCTATGAAAATTGAATTTATCCAAGGGATGGAATGCATTAAGATCAAATGGAAAAGTTTGTCACCTTCTTTTGCTCCTTTGGATCCATAACTACTATATTTAATCTTCCTTTTTGATATCCCACAACCAATATCATTTTGTTCTGATATGCATCATGCTCATAAACTTTATGAATTATAGTCTTTTTAATTTTAGCACCCATCTTTTTTATTTCCATGAAATTATGAACCTGTTATATACGCTTTGTTATGAAATTATGAACCTAGTATTGATAATAAACAATCCTACCTCCTTTAATTTAAATCTCTCCTTATACTTTCTTGAAACAAAGTGACATATGAATTCAATCTCTTCCTAATGTATTCAAGGGAAAAAATTCTAGGAGTCAAGAAGAAAATCAATAGAAAAGGATGAAGTTCATAACCATAAATTCTGATTTTAGTGTGATTTTCAGAGATATACCAGTCTCCCACTCTCTGATCTGGATTTAATTGTAATAAATTTTTTCATTCAAGAAAGATTCTACGGGGGACTTCATTATGTATGATCAGGTAAGCTTTAGACATAAAAATTTCAACATATTATGAAAATCTCTCATTTAGAGGTTTCCTCCTAACCAATGAGGTTTGATGGATGACTGGAGATAGATTACCAATCTCATATTCAAACTTTAACAAAAAATTTGTAAAATGATATTTTTAGAAAACAAAAGGAGGTAAACAATGTGATAGTCATACCTAAATCTATTAAGAGATTCAAATTCTGAGAGTTGGTAAAGGATTTGATTTGCTAAGACTTGGGAAAATTTGAATTTAGTCATGGGTTTGGTAGTAATCGGGAAGAATGCTACAATGATTCCTAACACAAATTCATCGACTACTAGGTCATTGTATTTTCCCAATATTACAAAAATCATGGAAATATAATTTCTTGGGATTTCAGGGAATAAGCTCGACTCAAGAACATCATTATCTGCAGGGGTTTCAATACTTTTGCATAGGTATGTTTGTAAAATAAAAACTATCTCTTCATCTCTTAACTCTCTAAAACATATGGACATTACAAATTCATTTAATGGTTCATTATCGGGGTTTAAATGACACCTCAACTTTCAAATAATGGCTTTAGGAACTAGTTCTATGAGCACATACCCATCCTTGGAAATGACAGTTCTTTTGGAAGAGATGTAGCTTGAGGTGTAGCAGGTCACAAACTCAAGAAAATCATAAAATTGAGGCACCAAAAACTTCACTAAATCGGATTCACAGGCGTGATAGTGATCAACTAGATCCATAAAGTTATGGTTTTCCTATTGTTGTAACCCAAAAGGGTCGAACGACAGGATGAGATCAAGAATATCCTTGTATTTGTCGACCCGATATTCTTCTATTGTATTGATGTTTTCCTTGACTTTACTTGACCGAGAGGGATCCATTTTAGAAAATTAAAACTGAAAGAGTGAACGGGTTTTGAATTACCCATGAAAAAAATATCGTTCTAAACAAGACTCAAGCTAGAAATCCAATGACACATGACTTTGGAACAATTTTACTGGGCGCTCGAAATCTTTACAAATATCAAATAAAACAAATAATTTAGTTTTACCTTTTTTAAATCGAAAGTGGATACATGTCATTTTATTATTGGAAACAAGTTAATTAAAATAAATAAAATTTAAATTTTTACCTTTTCACCAACTGACCTGATGTAGAACACACATCGGTCCCATGCCGATTTCGGGGGGTGGTGTAGTTGGTGTAACTATAGGTCGGGGGGGATGCAGTCCATGAATATGTGACACGTCGATGAGCCTTTGACTGGATTTAAGTTCCACAGCCCCCCCTTATATTAACCGTCGAGCNGGGGGGGGGGTAAGATGAAATATGAACCGTTGATTTGGTATTCAAAGTGCATGAATGCTTCTACAAGGAATATGAACATTTTTTCATATAAAAGTATATAATATATTATAAAATTTTGTAATAAACTTTCAATTTATTAATAATAAAATAAAACTAACCTAAACACTAAGATCTGTAATAAAATGATATTTTATTATAATATTTTGAAACCAAGCTATTTCTAAGGTTTTATTCAATATTTACAAAAATACGTAACTATGATAAAATCTAATAAATAAAAATAAAATTTTGAGGTTTCTTAAGAAAAAATTAGACCATGTTACAACAAGTTGGGTGGCGGTTGGTAGGCTAACTAATATCGTTTTTGGTTGTCCACTTGCATCATGTTGCCTTTCTATGTGAGGAAAGTTCCCTAACTACCGGTTGTAACGTTGGTTGATGTGTTGGAAAAACAATTCTTGGATTTGTAGCACGATATTGTACTTAGAGTTGCAGTAGTTTTATCAAAGTTTCAACACTTGTAGAGGAGTTGTAGTCACTGTAATTTTTCTTTCATAGAAATGTAAGTGCAAGAAGGTAAAAATTTTCCTTAAGAAATATGTAAGAACAACATAAAAATGGCATACAGGATAAGATTCATACCTATGTGAAAAAGTAAGGCATACTGGATGAGAAAGATATCAAAAGAGAGTGAAAAATGGAAAAATGGTAAGGAAAAAGGTCTTGAACGGGTGCTGAAAGTATGCCAATTTAGGCACGTATCATCTCCCCCAACTCAAAATTGTTGCAAGTCTCTATGCAACTGGTAATCAATCAGGGTTAGAGAAATCAATATTTCCATGGAGGCTGTTGATACTATACTCCACCTCCCTTGCTTCCTCTAGATGACTATGTTCCTCTTTTTCATTGGTGTTATTCTATTTTATAATTTATTTGTCCTTTGATAGTCCCTGCTATGTTAACCAATATAACATATGTGGTTTGGAAAACTATTTCTTTTGTTTCCTTTGTTTGAGTTTTCTCTTTTAGATAAATAGAGGGTTCCCCTACAACAAGAGGACTTGTTGGAGGGTAACCTGATTTATTAGGTGCCCTTTGTTCATCAATTTCATCCTTCAACATTTTAAGGTTGATTTGTAACTTCCTATTTTTCATCCTTAGCATCCTATTTCATTTTATAAAATTTTCATAAATACACAATGAATGTGGAATGCTTACCCATGATGTAGGATTAATCTTCTTTTCAGGATAAAAAAATCTCTAGTTATAGTTCCTATGCATTAGCAGACTCGTCTCCAAAATTGTTTCTTGTTGTGTCAGGAAGAGCCTTCAGTTTGCGCTCTTCTTTCACTTGTGAATCGATAGAGTGCTCTGGTTCCTTTGTATGTGATTCTTGAGGTTTGGAATACTTGGAATACTATTCATGAGTATTTCTCTCTTCTGTTTCTTGTGGATCAGCAAGAGACTATACCTCATGTTCCTCCTTATTTTTGTGTTGGATCCTCTACCTCTCGTGGGTTTGCAACATGTTCCCCTTGCCCTAGTTGTCCTACTATGTCACTTTTCCTAACAAGTGTCAACATTTGGGGTTACTATATCTACAAAACCGTTTCTTGGAGGTGGAGTTGCAGCTATTTCTTCTATTTATTCCATAAGTGCAACCATTTCTTTTGTGGATGCTTGAAGTGTAGCCACTTTGTCTTCAGAAAGTATAATTGGTGTTTGGAAAATTCTATTCCAAGTGAGACCTTCCTATGTAGGGTGTGTTCCATTAGTATATTAAGAATCCCATGGTGCGAAATAATGTCTCTGGGATGATTCAATCTTTGTGTGAGTGTTTCCATGGTCTGTAAGGTCCAAAAAAGGAAATACATCTTATTGATGGGTCAACTGTATCTGAGGTGGTCCAAGAGCTAGATATGTTGAAGGTAAATGACCATGTAGTGGCATTCACATGTGAAATCTAATTTCACGAATATGGCCGCATCCTAACAAGGGTTTGGTAAATATTTTATTTCAAATATTGCGCCCTTCTTTACCAGGGCATCTCCAAGATCAAGAAACTATCACAAGTTTTCAGGCTTGGAGGTCCTTCTTGAGTACCACCTCTCACTTGTCTATGGGAAGCCTCTAGCTTCTTCCACTATCTCTTATATTACTTCCACCTGGGTACCTTCTACCATAGACTATTTTCCCCCAAAATTCAAATCGAATTCTAGTGCAACTTTGTCATCATACCCCTACAAACATTGTTCGTACTCCATCCAGCCAGCCCGGTGAATAATTTTCACAATATTGTTATAAGATTAAAGTGGCAATTCCTTTGTTAGTTCTTTGTGTATCAGGGAGCCTCCCATGATATATATTTTTCCTAATTCTGATTGGTTGCGATTATAGAGGAGATGGCTATTATTCAAGTGGGAGATTTCTGATTATGGAAATAATGTGGCGATTATGGAAATAATCTGTCAATTATGGAAACTATGGCATGGGGTGAAAAGTAATAATGGAAAATAGTTCATTTAGAGGTAATTCATTACACAATATTTTAGAAAGCATACATGTCCTATATTATGTGAAGTGGTTATCCTTCGTATGAGTGTCATGCTAGTGGAGTTGCGGCGACAGAAATAGAGTCACATCAACGGTCTTGTCTAGAATATCAACATTGACATTACTTATTATCTCCACCAAAAGTGCAGTAACGATGATGCACATAAATTGAAATTTGGAAGAAGAGTCACAACAATGAGATTTTTGGCGACGTATCTGCAACAATGAGAGTTGTAGCAGCAGGAGTTGCAGCTTCAACAGTGTAGATGAGAATGGAAACATCGGTGGTGCAGATGGAAGGTGTGGACAAGAGTTGCAGAATAAAGTAAAAATGTAAGTGGATTTGCGAAAATGAGAGTTGCATCAAAGGGAGTTGCAAAAATAGGGTTTGAAAAAAAGGGATGAGGGGAGAGAGCATTGAAAAATGGAACAAAGTTGCAAGAAAAATTTCAACAATGGGAATTGCGACAAAGGTGGTTGCTACAAAGGAAGTTGCAGCAACGAAAGTTGCAGCTGTGAGAGTTGAACCAATAGGATTTGCAGCAAAGGTAATTTCATCAACAAGATTTTCAACAATGAGAGTTGAAGCAACAAGAGATAAGTTGCAACAACATGAGTTGTAGCAGTGGGAGTTGTAAAAATGAGAGTTGCAACAAAGGGAATTGGAGCAATGTCGTTCTTCTTCATTACATATCTTGAAAAAAAATTATTAGCACAAACAAAACTTTATCAGAAGTATCCTGAAATAACAATCATAAAACCATGAAGTGCCCTTCTTCTTATTTTTTGTAAGCATGCCTTGCGCCATCATAAGTTGATTTTCACAAAACATGCCCTCAGGCATGTCCCTAAGTATTTTCACACATGGTTTATTATTATTGTTATTTTCTCTCTATTTTTTTTTTAGTATAAAATAATCATTTAGCAAGGGTTCCTTCCTTGTTGACAATTTCTAGGTCATTGCCAAGCCATCCACTAATGATCTTATTAAAAAAGGCGTCCTTAGATAGAGGTTTATGATATAATTGAATCACGTGTCCATTTTACATCATAGGAGTTCTCTCATTATCTATGATGCAAATTTGTATGGCTCCATTATCATATACAATATCAATATTATAAGGCCCGAGCCATCAAGTGCAAAAATTCCCTCTAAAATCCTTGAACCTGGAGTCAAATAATAAGGTCTGGTATCCAACTTTGAATTTCTTCTTCTTAATGAACTTTTCATGCCATTGATATCTTTGA
Organism: Picea engelmannii; assembly: GCA_009831015.1. Lineage (NCBI taxonomy): Eukaryota > Viridiplantae > Streptophyta > Pinopsida > Pinales > Pinaceae > Picea > Picea engelmannii. The sequence goes on along the minus strand of ML855937.1, from coordinate 8,769 downwards.
TCATGTATGATTTTTTTACGGTGTAAGGAAGCTTGATTGAGTTCATCCAACTGATTGATCTTGAGGAGTCTCTGTTTTTGGGATTCCATTAGGTCCATTCCAGGTTGTACGATTGTTCTAAGTGTCTAGATCTATGTTTCAATTGGTAGAAATGTTCTCTTTCCATACACTAATTCATATGGGGTGAAACCAGTATTGTTTCTCCATGTCATCTAATAGTCCCATAGAGATTCAAGTAGTATATCATCCCAATACTTGAGGTGTAATTTGATGGTTTTGGTGATGATGGACTCAAGGATTTTGTTTGTTCCTTCTACCTATCGATTGGCTTGTGGGTGATATGGTGTAGTAACCCTATGTTTGATATTTTTTTTTTCCATCAAGTCTCGGATGAGCCTTGAAGTGAGCTACATTCCTCCATCGGTAATGATTTCCCAAGGTATCCCAAATCTGGTGAATATTTCTTCATGAATAAATACTACTATTGCTTGTTCTGTCGCGACTAGGAGTTCTTTGGATTCCATCCATTTTGTGACATAGTATGTGCATACTAGGATGTATTAATTATGATTGTAGGAAGGATTGATCGTCCCTACAAATTCCAGGGCCCATTTATCAAAAGGTTATAAGACCAATTGTGGCTTTAACGACTTCTCATCTAATTGCACCAGTATTTCCATGCACTAGAAATGATTGCACATTTTTACATATTCCTTGGCATATTTGAAGATAGTGGGCCAATAGTACCCTTGGTGAAGTAACTTGTACCTAGTCTTCTTGCATGCAAAGTGGCATCCACATGGGATGTCATGGAAGGATTTCAAGATATCATGGATCTCATCTTCTCACACACATCTTCTGATAATGAGATCCAATCCTATGTGGAAGAGGAAACCATTGATCCATGAGAATATCCAACTTTTTTTTATGATATTCTATTACTCTTTTGGAGATAAATGGTTTGGTAGTCTAACTACAACCAAATAGTTAGCAATATCCATGAACCTGTTGGGTTGTTATATTCTTTGCATTAAAATTCTAGTTGAGGTTGATCGATTGATAGTCGAAGTTGAAGGAATCGACAACAAATCAAAGGTTGAGGTGGTTCGACCGAGTAAATTCGAAGTCGAAGGCATTGATAGAAAGTCAAAGGTCGAGGTGGTTCGACTGGGTAAAGTCAAATTTGAAGACATTGATAGAAATTTGAAGACGTCAACCAACAAGAGGTTGACATGAGGGCATGTGGCGATCGACTGAAGACTAAATAAAGGTCGACTAGTAGTCAACTGGTATTCCTACTTGGTAGTTGACTGTAACAAAATCCCAAGATTTGTTGGATTTGTAGTCGATGATCTGTGTGGATCTGTAACCATCTTTGGGTTCCATTTCTTTAGGGTTTTTCCTACTGTAAATCCTATAAAGAAGGCGTGTTGTAATGCTATAAAAGATAATAATGAATCATATAAAAGCTAATAAATAATCATAGAGGTTATTGGTCATGTAGATATAAGACAAATTGAATATGGGGTTGTTCTTGTGTAAAGAAAGAAGGTATGGTGTTGATTGTGTCTTAGGTGTAGACCAAGGTTAGGCATGTAACCTTTTATTTTGAATGAATAAGACTACAAGAGAGTAGAATTCTCAAGGAATGTTGGTTTTCCCGGTTGGGTTTCTAGGGTAAAATCTCTATGTACTATGTGTTTCCTTTGTCATTTACTTTCTTATTTAAATGTTTCTTCTTCTCTTCTGCTAGGTTTAATGTGGAAGTGTTCCTCATTTATTAACATTTGGTGTCAGGTTTTGGTTTAACAACCATGGATCTGAGCTAAGACATAGGTTTAATAAGAGTCGTAAGTCATAAATATTTAATGACTGTGTTAAAGAATTGCGAGAAGCTCGAGAATAGATATTTCAAAATTCAATGGCCATAATTTTGAGCTTTGGAAGCTTAAAATTGAAGATCTCCTTGTAGATCGAGAACAATGGGAAGCATTCTTCCCAAGTACCATGCCGACAGGTATGTCGATGGAAGAATGGGAGAAACTTGAGAGAAGGGTAAGGAGGCAATGTGTACCTGAAATAAACTCAAGAGAAATTCAACTCTAGGTACACATCGCCTCCCTGTGATGGATTATTTGGAGTCTTGAAAGAAAACCAGCCACCACATTATCTTTTCCTGGGTTATTAAATATGGTTATACCATACTCTTGTAATAACAGAAACCATCTAGTGACTCTACCATTAGTTATAGGTTTGTTCGTTAAATATTTTATGGTAGCATGGTCAGTATGCAGTATTACTAGATATCCTATTATGTAATGCGAGAATTTATTAATTGCATGTATTACCGCAAGAAACTATTTTTCTTTTATCGTATAGTTTAATTCTGCGGGTGAAATATTCTTTTTGATGTAGTATATTACATATAGATCGTTTCCTTTATTTTTTCCTAAAACAACTCTAATAACAATGTCAGATGCGTCTGTGGAGATATGAAATGGGAGGGACCAATTGGTCCCTCTTAAAATAACATCTTTGTACAATTTAGTTTTTAGTTTGTCAAGTGCATGTTGGCATGTCTCTATCCATGAAAAATCAGAATCTTTTGTAAATAAAAGAAAATAATGGATAAGAAATTTGTGAGGAATTTTCAATAAAGCGACAATAATAACCAACATATCATAAGAAGCTTCATACTTGTTTTTGTGATGTTGGAGTTGGAAAGTTTAATATTACCCTTAATTTTGCTGGATCCACTTGGATTCCTTTGGAAGATATGTAGTGTCCTAATACGATGCCATCAGTTAACATCATTACACATTTATCATTATCTATATTTTCCAATGCCTCATCAAATTTATCCCCATATGTCGTGAAATCATCCATATATATTTCCACACATTCATGAATTAAATCAAAAAATATACCAATGATATCTCTTTGAAAGGTGAAATGAGCGTTGCATAACCCAAATGGTAGAACATGATAGGAAAATGTTCCCCATGGATAGGTAAATGTTTTTTTGTCTTGATCCTCAGGTGCAATCTGGATTTGGTTATACCCATTGAATCCATCGAGGAAAGAAATGTATTTCTTCCCTGATAACATATCCAAGACCTGGTCAACGAACAGAAGTGGAAAATGGTATTTGTGTGTTTCTTTGTTGAGTTCTCAGTAGTCCACACAAATTATCCATTTTTCATTTTTCTTTGCTACTATGACAAGAGGGGAGACCCATTCGTTGTCAGAAATTGAATAGATAAATTTGGTTGACAACAATTTTTGTATCTCTTCCTTGACTATGTCCTTTAGTGTCTGATTCATCTAAAAATGGGGTTGGAGGATGGGTATGGATCCTTCCTTGATGTATATGTGGTGTGTGCATAGTTTGGGATGGATTCCCTTCATGTTAGAGTAATCCCAAGAGAATGCATTACTGTGTTTTTGTAACACTTTAACCAACCACTCTTTTTATTTTTCAGGGAATCCCAGGTTGATTTTCAATGTTTCTTCGGGGATGATTTCTATGGTTTCTATAGGAGACCCTTGGCATTTTTTGGGTGGGGATTCATGTTCCATGGGTGGGATGTTTGTTGAGGGTACAGAAGCCTATAATTCTAGTTGCATAAAATATGCTCAAGAATATGTGGGTTTGTTGAAGGAGAAGAAGAGGCTATCAAATCATTGATTTCATCATCCTCTGTTCATCCTCTGTTTTATCCCTAATGGATAAGTATTGATCTATGGAGAGGACATGATGAACTTATCCTTATTCATCACTCTCTTCTCCATCAGACGAGAGTGGTGTCTTGATATCTATGATGGATTTGGCAAGAGGATAGAGGGTTAATTTATTTGTGGATATTCCATGGGAGATGGTCATGTTTCCAGACCTACACTCGATGTAAGAATATATGGTGGCGATCCAAGGACTTACTAGGATTAAAGGATACATTCCCAGAGAGGTTTTAAGTTGTAGGAACATAAAGTCAATGGGATATTCCTACAAATATATGGAGATCACTACATCTTCTAAAATTCCCTTTGGTTCGATGATTGATCTGTCATCAAGTTGGAGTATGGTTGGGGTTTCCCTAAGGCTTGTAAGTCATAAGGATTACATAGTATCACATGTCATAAAATTGATGGAAACCCTAAGGTTGATTAAGTTTTTACTAATGAGTGTATCGTCGATCTTCACATTAAATACTAGAATTCTAGGGTCAGATAATTTAGCAGTGAGAAATACCCCCATCATTAAGTCTGATAGTTTTCACGTGGCATGGACATTTTGGGGATCCTTTCATTTTATATCAGGTTTCCTTAAACAAATTTCCCATACTAATTTTGAATATATGGGGACATCCTTGATGGTTTGGAACAACGGTATTTTCACACACACATTCTTGATTTCCTCCAAGAATTCAAATTCAGGCTGAGTAAAAGGTTTCTTTAGGTTTAACCTTTCTAGATAGGGTGGGTTTTGAAGTTGAGGGTGGGCATTCTTATATTTTGAGGGTTCCTGAGATTGTTTGTGTTCTTATTCTTTATTTAGGACATCCTCATACAGATATGAGGTTAGTCCTTGGTTAATGTATTCCCATATCAAATTTGAATATCATTACAATCTAGGGAAGAGATGGAATAGGTAGAGTAGGCATAAAGTCTAGCAACTTACGTTGGTTGACCTGGACTTCCATTATTAGGGTTAGGGATGGGTTGTGCAGGTATTTTTGGTTGAGAGGGGCTGATGTAGATGTATGCATTTGGGGAGGGGGAAGAAGTTGCATGGTTGGTTGTGTCATGGGCTATTAAGGGCCTCCTAAAGTGGGATTTCTCCACCCCTATTGCCAGAGCTGGTTTGGAGAAGGAGGAACCACCCATTGATGTGTTGGAATACCCTATGGTTTAGAAGCATATCGCATGTAAGGGTTAGTCCAATATAAATTGAAATAATAATATTGGTATTGAATCATACCTTGATGTTTGGGTAGCCAGGGTCGCTTCTAGGAGACACAACATAACTGCTCTGGTTCCTCATATTTATGATAGATAGCCTTTAGTCTTAGTGAGGATGGATAGTTACAAGTAGCATGGTTCTTTTTTCATATTCCACAAACCTTGATTTGATCCAACAAACATTCTTTCCATGGGTGCTTCATTCTACACTTGGGGAAAAAGATGGCCAAAGCTCGTTTTGTCTCTTCTTTCTTCTTCTTCATTTGTAGTGTATTGAACTGGGATCTTAGGGAACTAAGTATATCAATATTGAAGTCTTCTAGAATATTCCCAATCTCTGCTCTTATAAATCCACCTCGAGTAGTCTTGTCAGTTCTTGCTATTATATCTCTTAGTCCTCTGCCTATTTTTGAAGTGCCTCAGGAATATTTACGACAAAGTTTCAAGATAATATCATATTTGAACTAAGATATGTTTCCTCCACTCATCATGTTGAGAATTTCTATGCAATCATCTCAAATTCCTCTTAGAAATAAGAAACATTATGTCTCGAAAGCCAAATCACCTTGCCTTTCCCTTTGTATGTTATAATTAACCATTTGATGTAATCCTCAAGGACCTCATCTTTGTGTTTCATCATGCTCAAAAATTCCTCCCTCCTTTCCTTATCTTAATAGTAGTCTTGGTATTTTTTTAGAAATATCTTCATCACCTAGTCCCATGTGTGGATCTTGTCTATACCAAGGCCCATGAACCAACGCGTTGTTGCATCCTTGAGTGTGGCGGGGAAAAGCTTTAACTTATGGATGCCCGACACATAATCATAGCTTCTGCAAAGAACATCGAACTCAAAGAGGAAGGTGTTGGGGTATTCTTTATATAAACCATGAAAATTCGACAATGTTGAATGAGGTATGTTCATTTTAGTCTCTTCATTTGATCCTCTAATTGGGAATACAAAAGTAGAAGTTTCTTCCTTGACAATTTCATGTTCCATTTATCTCTACGGGATGTCTTTCGTCTCTAAGGGTACTTCAGGAAAAATGAATTCCTCAGAGTGGTATTGTTCATTGATCAACCCTTCTAAAATCAGAACCTTTGTGTGCATAGATCCTTGTACCATCACAAATTCTTGAGAAAATGTCTTAGGTATCCTCTTGGCAATAGAACTTGTTGTAGGTGATAGATAATTCAGTTGATCGTGCTCCTTTACCTCATGAGATTGACCTGCACTATTAGTTTTTCGAGGGTTCTTGGATGAACGAATAAATCTAGCTTGCTGATCTCTAACTCTATGCATGGAATATATTAGAAAAAAATTCTATGAATTGCTAAAACGAAATCATATCACTAAATCTACTGAAATGAAAAATACATAGAAAAAAAAAATACTATTTTTAACAGTTCCCCAACAATGACACCAAAAATGATGAACTTTTTAATTACTTCCTAATTGATTTAGTAAGAAACTGAAGAGTTGTACATTTAATTATCGATTTGGGGCCATATCCCACTTATAAAATGTCGTGCACTGTATATGCAAGTGTAGTGTTGTAATTTCTACTAAGTTGTAGTAATTTTGATGTCACAATTGAGATTTTAAGATTCTTAATTAAGTCACCAATATACACTACTTCTGGAATTGAAGGAAAATAAATTTCACACTTGTAGGAAAAAGGATATCACACTTGTAGAAGGTAAATCACAGATGCACAAAGTAAATCACGCTTGCGGAAAATAAATCACTCTTGCAGAAAGTAAATCACACTTGCAGAAATTAAATCACTCTTGTGGAAAGTGAATCACGCTTGCGGAAAGTAAATCACTCTTGCAAACATTAAATCAATCTTGTAGAAATTAAATTGCATTTGTGGAAAATAAATCACTCTTGCGGAAAGGAAATTTATGCTAATATATAATGGTGACTTGCTCAAGTATGATGATGATATTGAATTGTTGTGACAGTTATATATCCATACATTCAACAACAATTTTTGAAATCAATAGAATATCAATACCAAAGTGTTGAAGAACAAAGTTGTCATAAATTTAAAGGAAAAAAAATAAAGTAAAGCTGCAAGCGGAGTCACAGCAACAGAACTACAACATGAAAGTTACAAGAACACGGATTGCAACAACGAGAGTTTGAACAATGAGAGTTGAATCAACACCAAGTTGCAGCGTAATATTACATAATCCACAACACAAAGAAACTAGATAATAACCACACATGAGTTGAAATTAATTGTATATGAAATCTGGAATTGTAGTTGTTAGTCCCTAAAGTTGCACTTGCCTGCTAAAGGGAAAGCTAGGGCATCATCAAGTTATGCAATGGTTTTTATAAATAAATATTTGTTTTGGTTTTTTGAAATGGGTTTGGGGACCCAACAGTAGATGAAAAAGGAAAACATCAGTCTCTGATAACCAAATAAAATTCTTATCTCACCTACTTAGTCAATGATAGTCAATTTGATCTGATGAGCCAGATAAAAACATAAGAGGAAAGAAATATGCAAGTTCCCAATCTGTTCGCTTACATAGGAAGATTCATGATCCTAAATATCATTCAGAAACAAAGAATAACGTACTTTAAAAACAAGTGAATAATGTACTTTAAAAACAAGTCTTGTAATGAGCGGGCAATCAGTAAAATCTTCACTGTCTTACCAACAAAATAAGATATATTTAGTGCTTTTCAAATAAAATATGTTTTTAAAGTAAGAAAATGAGGAATAAGTGACAAGAATAGATGATCTAACTATCAAATAGGCCTTTGCGTTGGTGCAGAATGAAACAAGTCCAAGATTGTACAATCAGAAAATAGAGTCTCTCAGTACCACCATTCCAATGTAACCCCCTTGGAAACTCTTGAGCCTCCCCCCATTATAAAATTCAAAATGGTCATTTAAATAGACCCTACAATACCAACATAACACAATATTTTCCATAAAATCTTATCAACAATCTAAAAGAAATCTCAATTTGTTGCAAGAAATATAGAAACGATTTGAACACTGATCTCTTGCCAAAAAGTCTAGAAATGGTTCTGTTATCCCCGATATCTAGGGATAACTAGGAGATCATGTCTTGAGGCCCACATGGTCCTAGACATGGAGTACGAGAGCAGATTAACTTGAGCATGGCCCTTGAGGGCCCATCTTTTCTTCTTCTCAGCCATATTTTTCCTGCCAGCAGTACTAGCCTCCATCACTACCGGCCTGGGCTTGCATCAGAAAGGGATCTTGCTCCATGAGGTAATTGGTCCAAGGTATCATGGTACGTGTCATATTTGATCATTATAACTTTCTCATATATGCATTAGGTTTCTTTCATTTCGGATAACTGCTTGGATCTTACACTAATCCACTTGACCACTGTTGGGGTGATTGATGGGGTAGCTTAGCAAGTTGGTACTCATAGGTTTTGGTTAGCCACCAAGAGGGGTTTGCAGAGCCATCGTCCGCTCCCACCATATTATCACTCTTACATCTTAAAACCCCGCTCATCCATCCCAGTCCCCTAGTCTAGCCATTAGGATGACCATCCAGGGTACATCTTGTCTTGTGGGAAGAAGGGGCTAAAGGCCCAGGGGGTAAAAGTAGCTAGTAAAAGATAAAAGCCATAGGAAAATGAAAACCTAGAGATGCTTCGCCCAGGGGATCCACAAGAAGGAAATAAAAAGCCTCTCGATAAGAAACTAAGGGACCCTAAGAAAATGATAAATAAATAAATGCAAGACCTAACCAAGAGGATGGGAGGTCTCATCACGAGCCGACCCATTATGTTCATAGGTATTTAGCGGTATGA